>JACEFZ010005915.1:105000-142662 GCA_014155875.1 Cepaea nemoralis | reverse complement strand
TTGAGTCCCAAAACACAACAAGGTCCCAAATTGGCAAGCACCGGGTGCAGCCCTTGATACTGTTTAATTAGAAGACACGATAAGCGTACAGGCCATTGGCTATCTATAATATCAGTGTCGCAAGCACGAGATACTTACGTTCAAGGTGTATTTGTTCTTCAATTTATTTCTCTTCAGCCAGGTCAACATGATGAGCGAGTGGGCACTTCCAACAGTTCACGAAGGCACGAATTGTGTCTTACATTCAACGCTTCGTGTTCGTTAAAAGGGTACGTTGTCTATATGTTGCTAACTGATTTATCGGTCATCTTTTCTCACTTTGGGATGCCATAAGAAAAACACGTTCAAGGTTCTGTTATATTAACGATGTTGTTTTAAGGCCATATGTTCCACGTGATAATGTAGTAGTCTTTAGAAATCAAGTGTGAATTTCGCGGCCTCTAAAATTCATGAATATTATAAATATTGCTACCTCAACTCTGACCATGGTTTATTCGACATGGTTTTAAACACTCCAAACATTGTTTATCTATTCTAACCATGGTTGCCTCTACTTTAAATATGATTGTATCCACTTTAAATATCGTTGTGTCTACACTAAACATGCTTTATTTTATCTACCTAAACACTGTTTATTTACGTACTCCAAACATTGTTATTTCAGTTCTAAACATGCTTTTAACTACTCTACACATAGTTTTTATGTACTCAACAACATGCTCTTATCTACTCTACACATAATTTTTATGTACTCAACAACATGCTTTTATCTACTCTACACATAATTTTTATGTACTCTAAAATATGCTTGTATCTACTCTACACATAGTTTTTATGTACTCGAAAACATGCTTTTATCTACTCTACACATAATTTGTATGTACTCTAAAACATGCTTTTATCTACTCTATACATAATTTTTATGTACTATAAAACATGCTTTTATTTACTCTACACATAGTTTTTAATGTACTTTAAAACGTGCTTTAATCTACTCTAAACATACGTTTATTTACTCTAAATACGGTTTAACCATACTGCATATGCTAGTAATTAATCTAAGTATGGTTTTCTGTACTTTAAACATGGTGTTGTATACTCTAAACATTCTTTTATCTATTCTAAACATCCTTTATCCACTCTAAGTAATACACACACACAGACACACACACGCATATATATATATATATATATATATAATATATATATATATATATATATATATATATATATATATATATATATATATATATATATATATATATATATTCTATATATATATAAAAGGCGATGTGTGTATGTATGTATGTATGTGGGTCCGTTCCTTATGCGTTCGCGAACAGTCCATCCGATTGAGATGAAATTTTCTACACGTCTTCTTCTCATTCCAGTGCAACCAACTGTCATAGTTTTTTTTTAGTGTACTATCAGCTATTACCTTACTAAGATTTAATTTTGTAATTACATGACTGAACATAAGAAAATATAAAACAAGGGACATAACTTTTAGTAGCATTGTTATATCTTAAGTTAAGTCTGGCTATAGATAGATAGCTAGCTAGCTAGATAGATAGATAGATAGATAGATAGATAGATAGATAGATAGATAGATAGATAGATAGATAGATAGATAGATAGATAGATAGATAGATAGATAGATAGATAGATAGATAGACAGATCCCCGCCAGGGCCTGGGCGAAGCCGGGCCGGGTCAGACAGACAGACAGACAGACAGTCGGGAACGGGAACGGGAACTTATATGACTACTTATATGAATTAAATGAGATGCTCCCCACCAGGGATTGGGTGAAGCCGGGCCGAGTCAGACAGACAGACAGACAGACAGACAGACAGACAGACAGATCCCCGCCAGGGACTGGGCGAAGCCGGGTCGGGTCAGACAGACAGACAGACAGACAGTCGGGAACGGGAACTTATATGACTACTTATATGAATTAAATGAGATGCTCCCCATCAGGGTCTAGGCGAAGCCGGGCCGGGTCAGACAGACAGACAGACAGACAGACAGACAGACAGACAGACAGACAGATCCCCGCCAGGGACTGGGCGAAGCCGGGTCGGGTCAGACAGACAGACAGACAGACAGACAGACAGACAGACAGACAGTCGGGAACGGGAGCTTATATGACTACTTATATGAATTAAATGAGATGCTCCCCATCAGGGTCTAGGCGAAGTCGGGCCGGGTCAGACAGACAGACAGACAGACAGATAGTCGGGAACGGGAGCTTATATGACTACTTATATGAATTAAATGAGATGCTCTCCACCAGGGACTGGGTGAAGCCGGGCAGGGTCAGACAGACAGACAGACAGATAGACAGACAGACAGATAGTCGGGAACGGGAACGGGATCTTATATGACTACTTATATGAATTAAATGAGATGCTCCCCACCAGGAGCTGGGCGAAGCCGGGCTGGGTCAGACAGACAGACAGACAGACAGATAGATAGATAGATAGATCCCCGCCAGGGCCTGGGCGAAGCCGGGCCTGGTCAGCTAGTATATATATATATATAAAACTTGGTTCCTGTCTACTCCATACTTAGCCATGTTTCATCTAAACATACTATTTTCTTAGCTTAATAGTTTTCTCAGTTATGAACTTCGGGTTCCATAATCTAAACATCTATGTCTACAATTTATCTATAGCCATATATTCCTGGGTTATTATTGTCAAAGCATCCCTGTCTGTACGTTAAACATGGAAATGTATCATCTATACACCAGAGTTTAAGCTGTGAACATCGTCCCATGTTCTCTAATCATTACACATATTTACTCCCAACATATCAATGCGTCTAAACCATACAGGCATATACTGAAAACTTAGCCATCTATAACTACCGAGAAATTGAGACTAAACAATATCGCATATACAGCATATACGTATAGTGATTACTATTTCTAATATTGCAGCATTTACTCTATGCATCATTAAACACGTCACTAGCTAGATTCTAAAAGGAACACTCTCTGGAGTCTAGAACTAAACTATAGACCTGCACGCCCATGCCATCACCAACTGTACCACGTACACATGTTAAACTTGTCACTAGCTAGATTATAGGATACCCACCTACCCCAAAATAGAGGTGAGATGCTAAGCACGCTACATGCTTAGTCTAGAAACTGTTAGTAGGCTCGCAGCTGGGGGATATGAGGGATCCCCGGATGAGAGAGCCTGATCTCAGTCACACGTCCCGATGAAAGTCTGTAACTATACTCATGGAGTGAGCGTAGTCAAAGGTGGAAGATTGTCTTGTAGACACGAAATGGAACGCTTGGCTAGCGAATCCATTACGTGGCAGCCCGAAGCAAAAGCTTGCTGAGTGGAAGCCGAAATAAGAGTCTAGCTTGTCTCGAAACCCGAGGTAGGCTAACCTCATTGAAAAATGCCCGCCGAAGACGGAAGTGCCGGCCTACGTGTGGCAAAATAAAAACTGACACTACGCAATTACGTCCGAGTGAAATGTCTTTCGTGGCCGGAAAAGCTCTAACTAGTCATCCGAATGTCCCTCGTGCTAGGAACAGCTCTGATTACCTAGTTTTCCGAATGCCCCTTGTGTCTGGAACAGCTCTGACTAGATAGTTTTCTAATGTCCGTCGTGCCAGGTACAGTTCTAACTATATTGTCCCGGGCACAACGGCAGGCACATGTCCGAATCGAAAACTCGCTGAGTGGATAACAACTGCAGACAGGTTTGGTTTGTGCGGGAACAGCCCGGTGCGAACGAAATGCCCAATATATTGAAGTGAGGAATTAAAGCAGCCATGAGCAGGACGTGACGATTCCCTCGGTGAGCCCAGCACCAGGGCGCTATGTGTCGGGCCCTGCAACTATGGAAGCAACCCTGGATGGCGGAAAATGCCATGAACTGTCCCTGCCTTTCCTTGAGGGATGATCGTGAAGTCTTCGACTGTTCCAGCTTGACCAGCTGGGATGTGGACGGTACCACAAAAGTTAGTCTCCCAGGAATGGTAACCTGGTCAAAAACGCACGCAAAGTCGGATGAGTTGGCCCAAGGATTTCGGCCCAAGGGAGCATAACAATACACCGCAATCACATCTGGAAAAAAAAAACACTCCGGATGAACGCAAAGAAGAAGACGAAACTCCAGGCAGCAGACGCAAAGAGGATTAAGTGGGAACAGTTTATCAATGAAGTTGGTGGGGATGTGACATTGGGAAAATTCTGGAAGCTGCACCGGCAGATGAAGAGACAGGCGATGCCTGGTACACATGGTACCGTTTATGATGATAACAACCGAACTATGACAACTGACAAGGACAAAGAGAGGCTTTTCTTGCGCGATTTTTAAAACAGACGGATCAGCAAATTAGGGCTATTAGAGATAACGTAAGAGAAGCCTTGTCACGGGTCACTAGGAAGGAGGGCTGTGAGATTAAAGTGGAGGACATTAGACGGGTACTGAAGCGGGCTAAAGACACAGCGCCAGGTCCGGATGGGGTGAGGTATTCCCATATGAGGAACATAAATGATGAGGACTTGGAGGAGATGGCTATTTGTTTCAACCTAAGCATGAATACGGCGGAGGTACCCCACGATTGGCTGCATAGCTACCTGGTTCCACTCCCAAAGCCAGGTAAGGATCACTCCAGACTTAATGGATACCGAATCATAACCCTGTAAAACACGCATGGCAAAGTCCTCGCAAAGATAGTAGCACACAGGCTCCAGCGACATTTGGAAAGTAGTAATCTGCTTCCCCAAGAACTCGGGAGTTACCGGTCTGGGAAGGACACCTCGGCCAATGCTGCGACTTTTGCATTTGATGTCTACGAGGGCTTCCAGAATAAACAGGAGACATTGGCGGTAGCTCTTGACCTGGAGGATGCGTATATCAGGGTCAGGTTTGATCGGTTAATGCACACACTGTTGGACATGGAAGTCTGCCTTTGCCTTGTTAGATGGGTTCCGGCAGTCCTTTATGAGCGTAAGGTTGCACATGGGTTCCTGGACTTCTGAGCCCTATACTATTACACATGGGTTGCCGCAGGCCTTGTCTCCAGTGCTCTTTAATGTCTACACTAGCAAAATCGCAGCTATTGAGACACCAGGTGTGGGTAAAATCTTGACATTTGCAGATGATGTGCTGGTGTACAGACAGAGCAGAGACAGGGCCAGTTTGGCGAAAGACTTACAGTTGGCAGTAAATAGGGTGGCAGAGTGGTTCAGGGATGCAGGGGCCATTATACACCCAGACAAGGCATCTGTTGTGTGGTACTCCCTCGATAACCGGGTCGTAAAGGCAGATGTCCCAGGTATAATGTTAGATGGATTTCCTCTTAGTCGAGAGAGTAAATTGAAGTACTTGGGTATCACCTTTGACAGGTGTTTGTCTTTTAAAGATCATGTGGAGGCTTTGGTGTTTACAGTATGGGACTTAATGCATTGAGGGCTATGGCAGCAACCGGGGTAGATCAGAGGATGCTGTACAGGCTCTTTCAGCAGTTAATAATTTCTGTCATTGAGTATGGTTTGGGGCTGCTCACAGTATCAAAGAGCCAGCTTGAAAGGTTGGAGCGCATACTGATTGCTGCCATGCGGTTAATACTGGGGTGCACAAAGGACACACCAATTATCTGCATGAGGCATATCCTGGCGCTACCAACAATGACGGATAGACATAGGGTCCTTCAGGTCAAATGGTACCTGAGAGTTGCCGCAGACAGGGATCACCCGCTGCACGCAGCAATGGATATGGTCAAGGGTCATAGACTAAGACGAAGCAGGTCCTGGATGGCACAGGCGGAGCTTTCTATACGTCAGGTGTGTGATCTAGAGACCATCAATCATGAAAGAGAGTGGATTGAAGGTCCGGGGAAAACATCCCCGGGGGGGGGGGGGGTTTGGGGGGGGGGGGGGGGGGGGGGGGGGGGGGGTGGGGGGGGGGGGGCGGGTCAGGGGGGGGGGGGTGGGGGGGGGGGGGGGGGGGGGGGGGGGGGGGTGGGGGGGGGGGGGGGAGTGGGGGGGGGGGGGGGGGGTTTTGGGGGGGGGGGGGGGGGGGGGGGCTAAATTTTGGGGGGGCGGGGGGGGGTTCTTGAAAAAAAAGAGAAGGTCCCCTTTGGGCCCCTATGGAAAAAAACTTACCCCCAACCTTCCAGGGGGGATTTAAAAAATGGAGGTTTGGGAGGGGGAAAAATAAAACCCCGCGGGGGGGGATTCCGGTGGCTAGAGGAGATCACTGCAACACACGTTGTATTCATTACGGATTCAAAGAATATGCTTAGCAAGGTGGAGAAAGGAATGTTTCGTGTGGAATGGCTCTCGTCGCTTCAGAGGTCACAGAATGTGTGAATTGTATGGATATTTTGCCCTGGCCATGCGGGGGTACGGGGGGGGGGGGGGATGAACAGGCTGATAGGCTTGCAGGGAATGCACCTCTTGGTGGTAGTTTGCCTATGGACAAGGGGGAGGTGGTCGTGCGCTTTTGTGACCAGGTGGAGAAGACGGAGGAACAGATTGAGAACCCATATGTGGAAAGAATGAGATTGCGGGGCATCAGCAGTGGTTCTGGAAGAATCTCAAAACTGAGAGCGA
Organism: Cepaea nemoralis; assembly: GCA_014155875.1. Taxonomy (NCBI): domain Eukaryota; kingdom Metazoa; phylum Mollusca; class Gastropoda; order Stylommatophora; family Helicidae; genus Cepaea; species Cepaea nemoralis. The sequence continues at coordinate 136,073 of JACEFZ010005915.1, read as the reverse complement.
ACACTTTTAAGCAGATAGCGGTGGGAACGATTAGTTGTATGACTCTTCGCTGGCTGTTGAACGAGGGACGAAGCACGTATGGGAATGTCCTGAGTGCTGTGATGTCGGTTCTTAACTCAACTCAACTCAACTGGAACTGAGATCGCTCATATTTCAACTTTGCACTTCCCCAGACCGTTGTGAAAGGAATAATTGTGAACATCGGTTCATAACTGTACTTTCTCTACGGCACTCGGCCTCCAGGAAGCAACACTATCGACCAACATCCATTCAACTTGTACTTTCTCTACGGCACTCGGCCTCCAGGAAACAACACTATCGACCAACATCTATTCAACTTCTACTTTCTCTACGGCACTCGGCCTCCAGGAAGCAACACTATCGACCAACATCCATTCAACTTGTACTTTCTCTACGGCACTCGACGTTTAGAGAGCAACACTGGGGACCAACAGCCGTTCAGTCTGTTCTTTCTCTACGCTGGGAAGCAGGAGTATGGTTCAGTGTGTGTGTGTGTGTGTGTGTGTGTGTGTGTGTATGAATGTGGAACAATGGAGAAATCGTGTGTGTGTTCGTGTGTGTGTGTATATGTGTGTGTGTGTGTGTGTGTTAGTTTTAGTTGTCTGTCTTTTTCAGCAGCACACCATATATTAAAGGTAGTAGTAGTAGTTGTAGTATAGTAGTAGTAGTAGTAGTAGTAGTAGTAGTAGTAGTAGTAGTAGTAGTAGTAGTAGTAGTAGTAGTAGTAGTAGTAGTAGTAGTAGTAGTAGTAGTAGTAGTAGTAGTAGTGGTAGTAGTAGTAGTAGGGTGTTGGTGATGATGGTGGAGGTAGTAGTAAAAGTCATAATAATACTAATATGGATGTTCGTCCATCACGAATGATGAGGACCATTCATTCATTGCATCTTTTAATGTGATGAAGAACGAATGACTTGCGCTTTAAACTGGATTATAGTGAGAAAGTGGTTGCGCAACTCCTTCGACCTCACTCTCTCGTCCGCGACCATCTGGTTCCAGTGGCGAGCATGGCAAGACGACTGGAGACGGACACAGATGTAGTGGATTTTAGGCTGCCACAGGCCAGTTATCCCTGTATATATTGGCTCTCAAAACCCGAAAAGCTATACCAGCTTACTGACTGCAGGCCCACTACTCATCGAGAGAGAGAGAGAGAGAGAGAGAGAGAGAGAGAGAGAGAGAGAGAGAGAGAGAGAGAGAGAGAGAGAGAGAGAGAGAGAGAGAGAGTGGGCGCTTATCGAGACTTTGTCGAACGGTCGTACAAATTTGCTCTTTTGCCCGCTCAAACCACGACCCTGGCTGCACGATGCGGTAACATTCTCGAAACGCCTGCCTCTCTAACTTTCGTTGGCTGGGAAGATCCCATTTTGGTGCACCTCACACAGCCATCCGAGACAACGAACGCTAGACGCGGGACTGATCTTGCGAACCAGACCAGCCCTCACAATACTAATATACTAATATAATAGCAAACATTTGTGCCATCGATCGACGTGTTGTTGAAGACAAGATAGATAGTTTTGTATCGGTGAGACATATCAGTCTTCACATATACCAAGCCACGTCATGTGCTGTAAAGAAACAAGCCAGCATGTCAGCTCTTTGTCTTCTCTCTCTTTCCCCCCCCCCCCTTTTCCTCCTCCACAATTAAAAAAAAAATAGTTTGTTCTATTCATTATACGTGTCGTGCCGCATGGTCTAGTAGTTACACACCCGCCCCACACGCCAGTGATCCGGGTTTGATCCCGGGTCCAGTCAAGGATATGCACTACTGGCGAGCTCAAACGAGAGCGAAACTCGAGACTAGAGGCTTCCAAATTGACGTGGACAAGGCCTTAGGCTCGTACTGGAATACGATCCGCGTTGCTAGTGATGGGTTGTGCTCAATGTTTTTATTCATTTACGACATTGGGTTGAGCACAGAGGTGCTCGGATACAATTGTGCCACTAGTGGTGAGTCTGTGTTGGCACACCAGTCTCAGTGCCTCCACTGCTCGCGTGTGTTATCAAGTGTCACCGCCTCACGTTCACATATAATAGAGGGCTGCAACTCCAGCCCAAGGGAAACCATTGAGTCGCGCAGGACCCGAGTAATCTAGAACCTTCTCGAAAGAGATGGTCACTAAGTCCATGATTCCGTGGACACTGATGTGGCCCGCCTAATGCGGGGTCCACGAGGAACTCGGACAGAGTTACCGCCCGTGTCGAGTTAGGACACGCGGAGACGGGCAGAGGACAAACGGACTGGAGAGAGACAACAAGGCCTGCCTGAGAGGGACTCATAGATATTCATAGATATACTTAGGCTAGATAGTGTGCTAGATTGTTGTATGACAACTATAAGTTTGATGTTTAACTATCTGTGATATGTAATATAAGAGAGCGCGGGTCTGTTTACCCACTGCGCCAACTGTACACTTCATACAATAAATGTTCTATATCCTAGCGAACAGTGTATTGTTGCCTGTATGAACCCGAACCATTATTTAGATCAGAGTAAGACCATGACAGGCTTTTTGGGGGCTAGTTTTCCGGTTTTGGCATAGAATGTTTTCTTAAAAACCTGTTAAATGCCATGTAAAATTAATTATTTAAGCATATCACATTGATTTTTGGTAAAACATTGATTTTTGATAACACATTGATTTGTTTAAATCAAAGAAATTATTAACGTTACAAATTTACATAAAACTAGTAGCTATCTAGCAATAAAATAGAAATAATCTGAGTCCCTCGGCTATGTCTCACCATTGCCTCCGCAGCGCCTCTTTATTTTGATTCTGTAAACAATTTTGTTTTCTGACATGTTACTATTTTGACATTTTTTTTTTGTGACAGTGACTAATGTTTTCTCGCTCCACGAGCAGATTGTTCCGCAACAAGTGCCGCGTCCAACCGATGAAACCATTCCAACAGTGACGAGAGTACAAAACAACATCGAGGAATGCTTCAATTAAAAGCTAAGTTTCACCTCATACTCATTGTACGTCTAAGCTGTACTTCTCATGTTTCATCAATGTATTATTTTGTATCATATTGATTTCTTTGCATATTCATAAGCTTGTCACCAACATAACCGTGCATTTTGATTTACACATTAATAATTAGGGGAGTAATCCAAAATTTTCGACCACACAACATATTTTTCTAAGGGATTTAACTCTATAAACTTAACAAACAAGTAAAACACAAAATGTCTAGTTTAGATCAATGCATTGAGCAAGGAATAAAGTTAGGTTATAAAGAAGAAAAACTGTCAGAATGGGCACAGAAAACACACGCAGAAAACATTGCCCGTGAAGAAAGAGCGATAGAACGAGAAGAAAGGAAACTGCAAATGGAGGCCGAGGAAAAGAAATTGCAAATGCAAGCAGAAGAAAGGAGACTGCAAATGGAGGCTGAAGAAAAAAAAATGCAATTGCAAATTGAAGAGAAGAAAATACAATTGCAGGCTCAGGAGAAACAGATGGAGCTTGAGGCCGCCGCCAAACAGGCCCAATTAAATGCCGAGACACAGATTAAACTAAAACAGATGGAAATGGAGTCCAACACAGAAATATCAATAAATAAGTTAAGAAGCAAAGAAGAAGAACAGAAATATAATAAATATAAAGGTCTCGTGAAGGCTTTCTGTTCTGGAGATTCCATCTCCGCCTACTTAGAAAATTTTGAGTGTCTCATGTCTCATCATAAAATCATTAAATCAGATTGGGCATTTATTCTAATGAGAAACTTAGCTCTTGAACCACTGAAAGTAAATGAGACAAATGAACAGACGCAACAAACGGTTGACGGAGACGAAACGACAATTTCCCAACAGAATAACACCTCGACAAACGAAGCATCGTTAACGACACACGCTTACGACGACGAAAACGACGAAGACAGATGGACATTACCGACAATCTGTGATATTGACAATGACGACAAATTTGACGACATATTGACGATCGATCTCGACGACGACGACAGGACATTTTGACGCTCCTAGACGACTATAAGACGATCTTTTCCAACAAACCTGGACGCACTGATAGAATAACACATTCAATTGTGCTAACAGATCTGAGACCGGTCAAATGTAGACCATATTCTATTCCTCTCCATTACAGATCTAATTTAGATAAAGAAATTTTAGATTTAGAGAAGAATGGCATTATTCAAAAATCTATGTCTCAATATTCTTCACCGATTGTCTTGGTGAAAAAGAAAGACCAGACAATCCGCTTGTGCATCGACTATAGAATATTGAATACCAGAACAACAACGGATGCAGAGCCTATGAACAGTTGTGAAGATCTTATTTTAGATATGGCTCAATCATCCTTATTTTCTAAGACAGATTTAGCGAAAGGATATTGGCAAGTTCCTCTACACCCTTCTTGTAGACATATAACAGCATTCGCAACGCCTCTCGGGTTATACGAATGGCTATATCTTCCTTTTGGCCTGAAGAACGCACAGGCCACATTTGTGAGACTAACAAGATTGTTATTACACGGAATTAATGACGTAGTTGCTTATATTGATGATATATGCGTCCATTCTTCTGATATGACTTCTCACTTACTCACCCTTAAACAAGTCTTCCACCAAATCTCTCTTTTTGGACTTACTATCAAACCTTCCAAGGTTGAAATAGGCTATACACAAATAGACTTCCTTGGTCATAGAATTTCTGAAGGAAAATTGTTGACTGATGATAAAATTGTTTCCAAGATCCTTAATCTAGAAGTACCTACCACAAAGAAGCAGGTTAGAAGTTTACTAGGTCTGATTAACTATTATTCTAAATTCATTCCACATTGGGCAGAACTCACCTCAGTCTTTTCTGATATGTTAACTAAAGATCATCCATCAAAAATTTGTAAAAGTACCAGCTTAGATGACGCAATGTGTAGGTTGAAACATATTTTTTCTAATCCACCAGTCTTACGATTACCCAACATAAATTTACCCTTTATTTTGACCACAGATGCGAGCGCTATCGCAATAGGAGGATGTTTAATGCAGGAAGTGGATGGCGTTCGACACCCGATCCTCTACGTAAGCCGCAAACTGAAGAAGGCTGAGACTCGTTATGCCACAGTTGAATTGGAGTGTTTGAGCCTTTTGTTCTGTATATTGAGACTATCTAAGTTCCTCTTGGGAAGCCATTTTGTGGTCCTCACAGACAGTTCGCCATTATTAGTCCTTAACCATGGGTCGCCCAAAAACAACAGGTTACAAAGATGGTGTCTTCTACTTCAAGACTTTGACTTCGAAATTCGCCATATTAAGGGCACCGAGAACATAGTGGCTGACCTTTTATCACGGCAGACAAATGCGCCAGTAGAATTACTCTAATCACATTGGCCAGTAGCCACACTATAAACTGTGATACTTTTATTCCGTTACATATAACAGTGTGACTCTACACCTGCTAGAGTACTCTCAGTGATTAGGTTAATTACGGCACCCTTAAACATACGTTAAGAGCTATATTGTAAGAACTATACCATCAAATGCCTAAGCTCTAGAACGATTCCAGCAAGAAACAGTAACTGTGTGTTTATTTCAACCAATTATATCAACCAGTGAACTATCTCTGAACAATGTAATATTTCACACGGGACAGTGAGAGCAATCCATACTTGCTGTTGCTACAAAACGTTGCAAACAGCCGAAACATAACAACATCGACGACAACACTCAAGAGACAGCCATACTAACTTTAACATTCATGGCATAACACACGAACGAAGGGACGTCAACGCGCACATCATCGTTGGAGTTATTTAATTAATTAGTTTACTATTAAATATGTATTATATTTCCATTAATGATGTATATAAATTGTGTTAACCTATAACTTGTACATATTCTACTTTAATATTACAGACGGTACCATTCATATGCTAAATAACCGTCCTATACAAGTGTCTCTAGTTAAATTATAACCTATTTTTCATTTATCGTACAAAAAGTACGTATTTTCTTAAAGGGCAAATATCGCCTAGCCCATTTTTTCTAAGGGCAATAACGCTTACCTCAACTTTAAAAATATATTTTAGCCAATTACTATTTTGAATGACAGATGAGTGAATGACTGCGTGAAAGGATTAAATGAGAGAACGATACACTTGGCGGACAAATTGTACGCAAAACGTATTCATTGTAATTTGTCTGCGTCTTCCATGTAAAAGTGCATGACTTGTCTAATTTGTCAATACATGTGTAGAACTTAGTTTAGTAGGGAGTTAATTTAGTAGTTATGGTAATATACTTAGGTTAGCAGTTAGGATACATCTAAGCACCACTACTTGGAATACCTAGTCAGGTATTGCACACAGTGCAGTATTACATGATTGAGGTTATCCCAACTCGTGACGCTTGGAATTACACCACACATTCAGCACGCACGTTACACAAACCTCAAAACTCAACACTATCAATTTAAAATACAGTCACTTTATTAGATACATCAACTTATTAGTTAACACACTAACAAGCCAACAGGGACACATGCAGTCTGAGGGGGATAAAAGAACAAGGTAACTACATATTTAGCATTATATAACATATAGGAGTAAAAGTGTATAGAAATACACACACAGATCAAGATTTGAAGGTGTACTTATTTAGCCAAGACTTCGGTCTTGTTAACCCTCTGTTATATAGGGGTTATTTGTCTGGGTACCATTTAGGGTCCTATGAGAAGGGCGAGTTGTAAATACAACTACTAAAACGCCACGTAACTTCGGTCTGATAAGCATATTTAAGCACACGAGAGACAGGGATCTCTGCACCAAATCAGAGAAGTGTTGTATGGTAGAATACATGAGTTTTTAGTGCTAATAGGTAGGTTGCCAGGTTACTATCCACCAAACTACAAACACCAACTTTATGTGATTCGGTGACAGAATTAGAACAGATCTAATTACCCAACAACAAATCATGTCAGGGGGGAGGAGGGATCCTGTCACCGCCTCACGTTCACATATAATAGAGGGCTGCAACTCCAGCCCAAGGGAAACCATTGAGTCGCGCAGGACCCGAGTAATCTAGAACCTTCTCGAAAGAGATGGTCACTAAGTCCATGATTCCGTGGACACTGATGTGGCCCGCCTAATGCGGGGTCCACGAGGAACTCGGACAGAGTTACCGCCCGTGTCGAGTTAGGACACGCGGAGACGGGCAGAGGACAAACGGACTGGAGAGAGACAACAAGGCCTGCCTGAGAGGGACTCATAGATATTCATAGATATACTTAGGCTAGATAGTGTGCTAGATTGTTGTATGAAAACTATAAGTTTGATGTTTAACTATCTGTGATATGTAATATAAGAGAGCGCGGGTCTGTTTACCCACTGCGCCAACTGTACACTTCATACAATAAATGTTCTATATCCTAGCGAACAGTGTATTGTTGCCTGTATGAACCCGAACCATTATTTAGATCAGAGTAAGACCATGACATCAAGCAAGTATGTAACAAAAGTGACATCACATGTTCATGGTGGACAGGTAAACAGTATCACTCTGTGCATCGGCTGGTTTTGGACGTGACGTGGCTGGTGGAATTATTTAATAAAACAGCATCATCATTATGTGCCCTGTCAAATGACATTGGCGTTCATATACTCCAACAGATTCCCCGACATCCCCCCCCCCCCCAATTCACTGTTCTAGGTTATCCAACATAATTTCTTTCCGAATGCCTCTGCCTGTCATCCCCTTGATCTGACCAGTGCCTCTTTTCTCATGACATGACCAAAGAGAAATGTTTGTCTCTGTCTTGTAGTCGTAAATATTGTTTTAATTTAATTAGTCTCTTCCAGGCAATCGTTGTTAGATACTCTTCCAGTCCTAGATGTTCGTAACATTCGTCTCACGAACCACACCTCCATTGTTTCCAAGCTGTTCCTAATGGGTTCATTAGTTAGTTAGTTAGTCAGTCAGTCAGTCAGTCAGTCAGTCAGTCAGTCAGTCAGTCAGTCAGTCAGTTAGTTAGTTAGTTAGTTAGTTAGTCGACAGATCATCCTCATTGCACATCAAACCATTCAGTCCATAAGTGCTCGGATCCCCTCCTCAGCAAATCCCGCAGCGTGTAGCGGCTAACGACACCAGTTCTGTGTTGGTTTATCAATCTTCTCTGGCTTCCTGCGTAGTGTTCTTGTTTGGCCACACTTCTTTTAATTTGCAGTTCTCGCAGTCTAACCATGGTTGTAGATTCGCAATCATTACTAGGTTCTCGCTACAGTCTTACTTCTCGTAGAGCATTCATAATGTCAACCTGGTCCATGGCGCGTCCGCCCTCCACAGTAGCCTTACCTGCGAGCTTGTCAGCCAGCTCATTTCCTTGTACTCCCACATGCCCTGGCACACGAAGATGAAACTAATCTTTGCCAGCCGAGACCGCTCCAGAGACAGCAACCACTCTCTTCGGATCCATCCCATCTCTATCCTCTTGAACATGTTCATTGAGTCGCTAAGGAAACATGTCTCGAGCCATGTTATTGCTTTACTTACTTAATGGGTTCATTAACATCTCATAATTACTATCATACAGAAGAACGTGTTGTACATAACAACATTTCAGCACTGTCTTCTAACGAACCCTACCTGCCTCAGACGCATACAATAAAACAGAAGCATGCTGCTATCCAAAATTAGATTACGCTGCAGACACCGATAAAGTCGATGCTTTATATATTCCCAGCTGAGAATTCCATGCAAGAGATTCTGCTACGTGTGTGTGTGTGTGTGTGTGTGTGTGTGTGTGTGTGTGTGTGTGTGTGGGTCGGTGGGTGTGTGTTTGTGTGTGTGTATGTGTGTGTGTGTGTGTGTTATTTTTGTTTTTTTTAACTAGGTCTTTATCTTGTTTACAATTATCGACATGTTGCCAAACAACCAATTAGGTCTACAACAGCGCTTCTCAAATGATTGACTAGGGGAATTTAGTTCTGTATATTAACCGGCATGGCTGACGTCATATCTGGAAAACTAAACAAACGACTTTGGCCATATTTAAACATTAACATTGGTTAGAAAGAACATTAGTGGAAGGCCTGGTTCCTGGGAGAAGAGGCAGAGGCATCGTTTCGTTTACCGTCGTTTACCCGTTCTTCTGTATGATAGTAAGGATAGTAGGGTTCGTTTACCCGTCGGCCAGTACGACGGGTGTCACGGGACAGTAAAGACACCCTGGACATGACATTAACGTGGCAAGGGAACTGGTGAAAGTTGGAGAATCTTTCCTGGTCGTTGTGATGAAAACCACATTCAATAGAGGATGGCTCTCACAGAGTTATTCATTTGATACCCACAGTTTAAACTAATAAGATATAATTTGTATACAGCCACTTTGTCTAATTCCAAGATTACTAGAGTAAAATAATATTGGCAGAGTGGTTAGTGCACTTGCTTGCCAAGACAGAGGTCTGTGTTTAACCCTTAGCAGTAACAGGATTATTATTTCTGAACTGTATGGCTTTAGGGACGAACCTGCCTCATAAAATGGATACCAGACAATGTTTATGATATTCTGAGAATTGTCTGGGTAGGAAAGGCACTCAGAAGGCAAGTGGTTACACTGCATCTTTATACCAAGGCTTAGAATATGTGAGGTCTAACACTTAACACCTCAGAAGCAGTATTTGCTTAGGGACTACCTTTGTATTACTGGTTATTATGTTTGTAGAGAATATAGATGCGTGCGTACGTGCGTCGCGCGCGCGTGTGTGTGTATGTGTGTGTTTGTATGTGTTGAATGAAATGCGTTAGGTTGAAAAAGAAGCAGTTCTTGGCTGGCTCAAGATATGAGTGGCACCTAGCAGTCTTGACAGACCAAAGTATGTGGATTGGAATTTGGCCAAAATTCCATCTCACAATGCCTGGGCAGAGCGTCATAGAACATGTGATGCCCAAACGACATGTACCCTCTCTCGGCCTTGCCTTGTTTGATCCAGAGGAAAGGATAACCAGTACGTCTGGAACAAGGTAGGCTGCAGACGCTGGTGGCTCAGCGTCAAACCTTCGAGACCTCACCCCCATGAGCAGGAGGCGAGCGCTGGCCAGACCCTAAAACTTTGGGACTTAGAGGCGTTCAGCCAGATCCCGCAGGTAAGGGACCACTGGGCGCGTACACCCATCAATCGCAAGTGTCTGGACCTGTGTAAGCGTGTACTACCGTCAGACTCATCGCCTGACTCGTGCGGATTCTGCGACCAACGGGAATAGGCCCGCCGAAGATATTGCTCGTCTGCTGCTCTAGTCCGACATTGTGAAGACACATGAAGGGCTCAAGATATGAATAGACATGCAAATGGTAAGTTAGTAGGAGAAAAAGGATGCATTTTGGTTTTTGCCCAACAAGGCAGTCTTACACAAAGTAATAGTAGCGCCGGACCGAGTATGTTGGCATGATCGTTGAGTTTGACAGAGGCGTCAGTGCAACAGCAGATAAACGGATCCGACAACATTCATGGATCGGGCTTTGGTGCGGGATAAATGGAGTGGGTGGGGTTTCGGTGCACAGGTTAAGAGGAGGCGCTTTGTAAACAAGGAGAGTTTGAGTGTATGATATCACGATTTCCAGCATGAGAATGGAAGTGGAGGCTGTAACGGTGGCTCTGCGCATGAAGAATAGTACAGAATATGCGGTTTTTGTGACAGACTAGCAAACCATGGCGTGTAACATCGAAGCTGGTATGTTCTGCGTGAAATGGCTTGCATCGTCCAAACATACGAAAGTCAAGAGCATATCGTGTATTTTCTGCCTAGGATATGCTGGTGTGCGAGGAAATGAACAGGCTGATAGACTGACTGATGTGGCTCCTTTGTGAGGCAGGCTACGTAATGACAAGACTGATGGAACCGAGTGGAAGTACAGCCAAATAAACACAGCACCCATATCTGGAGCGGCTGATTCAGCTGTGGTTTATAACGTGTGGTGTAGGCGTTAGGCACATGAGAAATTGCTCATTTTACTTGCAGTTGTTGAAACGTCAGCTGTGCCCGGCGGCTCTAAAACTTAATCGATGTTTGCCGCTGTGGCTACGTTAACGTGGTATGTTCACTGTTGAAATTGTGAACTTAAACGGTATCACCTCTTTGTGTCCTTCCTAATCCAAGTCTCTGACACATGGGTTGAGAACCTTTGGAATTGGTCAGGTTATTGCAAAGTGTGTAATTATGGCACCTGCGGTAGTCATTGGAAAGTAATGAGAACAGAGAAACCACTGTCAAGGGTCATGACCATATCGTTCTAATCTTAGCTGGCCTAGGTTACATTGTCCCCGGTCTAATCATAGCTTCAATATTCATAATTAGATAGTACATTATGTTTACTGTCTTTCCCGCGCAGAACAAAAATAGTTTGTTTTCTCTTCTGATTGCTGTCCGCTATTAGATTTGGCGGTAGTTTTTGATCTTGAGGTTAGATCCAATTCTTTTTGTGAATAGAGTTGTAATGTGGAAAACTTTACCGAAAATATGACACACTATAGTAGTATATGTTGCATGAACTCCACAGACGGTGACTACAAAACTTTGAACGGCAATATTTTCAATTAAACGCTCTCTCTCTCTCTCTCTCTCTCTCTCTCTCTCTCTCTCTCTCTCTCTCTCTCTCTCTCTCTCTCACACACACACACACACACTCTCGCTCTCTCTCTCACACACACACACTCTCTCTCTCTTCTCTCTCTCTCTCTCTCTCTCTCTCTCTCTCTCTCTCTCTCTCTCTCTCTCTCTCTCTCTCTCTCTAACGCACATTGGAGAAGCCTCAACTCGAGGTCACACAAATAACTGAAGACATCAACGGCCGTTTGGAGCGCTACGACGTTAAGACAGAGACATACCCTGCAAATATTTACTTCGCTTGTTGCGACAACAGATACTGTTACTTGAGTGTTGTCCAATAGATACTGCATAGATTTATGACTTCCGGTCCCCAGCATGGCGGTTAGACATTGAACCGCTACGGCCTCTGGAGTATTTATCTTTGTGGCTGCTGTTTGCATTTCGCATTTTCCTCATGTTGGACTGATGGTATATGGTTCCGTCGCCCTGCTACTGAGTCAGTGCGTGGCGCGACTCTGTGAGCTGCGATATTCACGTGGAATGCTTTTACAAGTCCGCTTTTGTTTGTACAGTGACCTGCGTGTTCGGAACAATGGCTACCGGCTGTTGCTGAATTGACTGATTTGCCTTTTCGGTTCACGAGTGCATTTTTCAGGAAACTCCTGGGAGTCGGCGCTGGAGCTACGGAGTTCGTGCTTAATGCGACGCTTTCGGCGGGTCGCCCTGCGGATAAAGTCAGAGCCATGTGAGAAAACCCGGGTCAATGAGGTCTTTCTCGTGACTGCCGATTCCATCGACGATGAACTGTTGTTTTCGTGGAGGGCTTTTGTGTTGGCATTCTGGCAGCGGCATTCTGCACAGTGTACCTGTGCGGGCTGTTGGATTGCCGAGACTCCTATCTGTTCCACTTTTCACATTGGACAGTGGGGAGCATTTTATGTAATATTCACTGACACAGGAACGAAGCATAATGGGGACGACCCGTTGCCGTGAAGTTGGAACCTCGACTAACTAACTAACTAGATACTGCACACAATTACAACCACACTTTCTTGCGTAGCCCCACATGTTACATACATCCTAATCTACACATCACGTGAATTCGCAATAGAGCAGCTCAGGAGGGGGAAAAAAGTTTACAAATTGTGAACTCATTATTTGCTAGGTGCTGTCAGATTCTATGTTCTCTATTTACGCTAAATCTTACCCAATAACCAGGAGTCTATGAAAACAACGTGGCCAAAAATCAGAAAGGAAATGGCTGAGCAAAACGATCAAATATATAAGCCACAAGACAGCTCATTGGACTACACATAAACAAGAAATACAACAAGATTTCATTCGTCTTCGAACCACTACTTTTCGTGACGAAGTGGTTAAGTTGTCGGCCTTGCGATCTGAATGTCGTGGGTTCGTTCCCCGGACTGCGCCGTCAGACCACGAATGCGATATTCCAGATATTTCTATATCATCATCATCATGTGCCATGCTGGTAAGCCTGGGCGGTTATGTTTTTCCATCTCACTCGATCACCAGAGTCGTGGATCAGCGCAGTGTTCTTGCTTCGATCATACAACGTGGCCAAGCCATCCAGGTATTTACTTCTCTACCCTCCCTTTGTTCTCTCCCCCCTTAATCTTGCCAGTTGTCACCAAGTTCTCCAATTTAATTCTTCTCATAACGTGACCAAAACGTTGTGACTGTCTACGTCTAACGTCTCTAATCAGTTTACAGTTTTCATTTGTTTCTTGTAGGACTTGGTCATTGCTTTTTCTGCCTGTCCGTAAAAGTTTTTGCATTTTCCTTACAAACTACATTTCCACAGCCATCAGATGTTTTTCAGCTTGTCTGCTCATTGTCCACGCTTCACATCCATACAAAAGCACAGGTTCTGAGTAGCACCTCAAACTCTTTTTCTCGCTGTAAATTAAATTATATCTTCTTATTGGTCAATATGTTTTTCATTTTGCAAAATGCCGCCTTCGCCATTGCGATTCTTGTTCTAATCTTTTCAAGGAATCTCCCATCAGATGTTATGACTGTTCCAAAATATCTGTATCCGATTCACTTGTTTAAGAATATTCCCATTTATTTGTGTATTGTTTTTTTGGTTGCATATCCTATTTACAGGACATCGCTGTCAACACCAGCACTGCTGATGTTGATGTCTTGACAAGCATACGTTCGATAGTTTGCCATTGCTTTCTGAACGACCGACTCGTATATTACATTGTGGTATTTCCTTCTTCTTAGTGACGACCATAACCTGTGTCTTCTTACAATTTAATTCTAATCCAAGTTGTTCACTGTAGATTCCTATAGCTCATTGCTGGAGCCACGGAGTTCATGCTTTGTGTGATGCTCTCGGTCAGCGGCTTGCCGTTCCGAGGAGAGAGACCAAGCCAGATGGGTAACACCCGGTGCAATTGTGTACCAAGACACGCGGCTGTAGTGGGAAACGAAATAGCAGATATTATGGCCGCTTCTGTTGGTAAATCAAAGGCTCATCTAATAGTTCGAGCCGACATTATTATATCCATTAGAGAATTGGACCGAAAGGAAGAATGTCACCAAATGGATCATCATTCAGAATGCAAGAGTTCCGAGTAGAGAGCAGAATGACCAGAAAAGAGTGACACACCAGTGCCACGAGTTGGTTTATACATCAACACTACACTGATAGCATGATTTGTGGCTTTTACATTGTTGAATGAACTGTGCAGACGATCAGAGTTAAGTTTAGAACCGACATAACTGCACTCGTCACATTCCCATAAGCGCTCAGTCCTTATCTTCAACAGCCAATGTAGAGTTCCAATACTAATCTGATTATATGTCCGTCTTCCTTTACCTCTGAGTGACGACTGTCGGCCTGATCCTCTGACCAACCCATGCCGCTGCATTTTCTCTAGTCCATGATAGTCCATCTGTTCTTCTGCATAAATGACATGCTCCCGGGGGGCCTTCTCAACATCTGCCTTATCATGTATCAAATCGTCACTTAATGATTCGGCACCAGCCAGTCTGTCTGCCTATTCATTTCCAACCACACCAGAGTGTCATGGAGAAAAGATCCAGCGAATGCACACAACCCGCGACCTCTGAATCGAAGCAAGCCATTCTGCACGAAGCATGCCAGCCTTCATGTTTGCCAGCATGCTTTGTGAATCTGCCAATTTCTCAAATGTGCACACTTCACTGATGGTATCTTCTGTCATGATATTCCTCTGATCAGCCTATGACCCTTGACTGCATCCAGGGTATCATGCAGGAGGTGTTCCTTGTTCTCAGTTACCTTTGCCGCAGCTACCTTGCCTGCAACACCTTGCGTCTGTCCGTAATGGCCGGCAACGCCAGGATGTATCGCATACACACTATTGGGGTGTCCCTTGTACATCCCAGAATCACCTTCATGGCTTCATTCTGTCTGCGGTCTAGTTTCACTAGCTGACTCTTTGAGGCAGTGAGCATTCCCAGTTCATACTCTACCACTGAAATGATCAAGCACGGAAAAAGTGTGAATAGCATTTCTATTCTTGCTGCTATACTCTTCAGTGCATTGAGCCCCTTCTGATATGTTGCAACTACCACTTCAACATCAACACCTATCAAAAATGATTCTCGTGTGCTTCAGTCTGCTTCCTCTATTCACAGTTCTACCACTTATTGTGAGGCATGGGCGGTCAACTTTAACAATATTATTGTCCAGAGAGCACCACAAGACAGACACCTTTTCTGAGTTAATGACAGCATTCATCTCCGTGCACCAATCAATCACTTTGTCCATTGTCGCCTGCAGCTCCTGGGCTGTTTGATTTCTGTCTCTCCCCTGCCTGTATGCGAGAACATCATCTGCAAATGTTAGTATCCTTCCAGCCCCTGGATCCTCGAGGCTTGCAATCTTGCTCGTATACACATTATAAAGTACATGTGAAACTGCTGACCCCTGTGGTAGTCTGGGGGCTATGATACATGGCTCAGAGATCCGTGTACCCAGCCGGAGAAGTACTCTATGAGAATACAGAACAGCTGCAATCCAGTTCACCAACCAAGGACGGGCTCTCTTCTCCATAAAAGCGTACATCAAACTATCATATTTAACTTTGTTGTAAGCGTCCTCGAGATCGAGTGCTGCCACCGCCATCTCCTGTATGTTTTGAAACCTTCACTAATATCATTGGCAAAAATGGCTCCATTTGAACAAGTGTCTTTCCCTGGCCGGTAACTTCCCAAACCTTTCGGGAGGAGCTTTTCCCTTTCTAAATATTCCTGAAGCTTAACAGCAACGATCTTCTCCAGCATCGTGCCAAACATATTCTGTAAGGTGATAATCTTAAACCCATTTAGCTTTAAATGATCGTTGCCTGGTTTAGGAAGTGGAGTTAAACAACTGTGCACCAAATACTGGGGTACTGATGACGTACAATCATGATTGTCATCACCATACTGATGATTACAATCAACCCAATATGGTCATATTGTGTGAAATGATCACTGGGTGAAAACCAAAACTTATAGATCTATCCAATGAAAACAGTGAAGCGAAAAATCTTATATTATATGTGTGTGTATGTGTGTGTGTATGTGTGTGTGTGTGCGCGCATATGTGTGTGCGTGTGATAGAATTGAATGAGCCATGACACTGGTTATGCTAACCTCACCTTACTTTAGACAGTCTGGCGCCCAATACATCACGGATAAGGCTAGGCTATCAACTAAATAACAAACTTAAATATGCTACTGCTGTACCTTTTGTACTCATGATTTTTTTTTTTTTGTTCGTTAGGATCATGCAGTTCTACGCTAAATGCAGGGTCAAATAGCGTAAATTATGACAAATCTGTTGCACCGTGTTAATGCTATATATTGCTTGCAAACAATATAAAATAACACGAAGTATTGCAGAACTTCCGGTAAAATATGGCGAAAAGGCTGTCGAGCTGTTAGGGTCTTTGGGGTGTATTTGCTTCTAGCTACGGTTTGCTTACGCATTTTCCTGATTTTGGACTGGTTCCGTCACCTAGCTACAAGTTAAGTGCGCGGAGCGAAGCTGTGAGCTGTGGATTTCTTGTGGAATGGTTTTACATCTGCCCGTGGTGGTCTGTACTATGAACTGCATGCTCAGAATCATGGTAGACGGCCGGTTGCTGAACTAGCTGATTTTGCTCTATGCAGTAAAATGTGTGCAACTGCTGGTTTTCTAGTGACTGTCGCTTCCATCAACGATGACTTGTAATTTTAGTGCGGACTGTTGTGTTGGCATTTTGGAAACGGCCGTATGCATGTATGCCTGTACTTGCTGTTGGCTTGTAGGGACAGCTGTCTGTTCCACTTTTCCACATAGGACAGTGAGGGGCATGTGTGATATTCACTGGCACAGGAGTGGAGAATTATGGGGTTAATCTTTGCCATGAAGTTGGAACCGTGACTAACTACTAATGAAGTAATGTTGTTTTACGTATTTGTGTTGAGTAAAGCTGCATGACTTCGTGTTATTTTGTATTGTTTACATTTCCACAGCTTTATCGCAGTTCCAGTCATTTTATTCATACTTTACTTATGTTGCTTGCAGTGCTTTAAATTACACAATTCACACAAATATCATATGATGGCGGAACTCTTCAGGCTACAGAAATAGCTTGAGAAATAAATTCGCTTGTGATGATTGGCACTCGTAACACAAGAAGAAATACAAGAAAACAGAACAATCAAAAGCTATGCCACAGGGTAATTGGAACCTGCCGCTTCCAAATAACGAAACAAATGCACTTTTCTACAAGGCCAATCGCACAACCTATAAAGGTGACAACACTAACGAGGTGGATTATCCATCTGAACCGACAACTACGGAGCATGGACAGAAATTGTAACTAACCATTGTTGTACCGGTACAGGCCTCAGAAACGTATACCAGCCAAGCGTTGATTACATAGAGAGTAGCGGTAGCAGCACTGTGACTAGCTGGCTTGCCTGCCGGCCGGGTGGGCAAGTGGTCGAATCCCCTTCAAGGCAGAAGTGTGTTACG
Organism: Cepaea nemoralis; assembly: GCA_014155875.1. Lineage (NCBI taxonomy): Eukaryota > Metazoa > Mollusca > Gastropoda > Stylommatophora > Helicidae > Cepaea > Cepaea nemoralis. Next base: position 118,465 of record JACEFZ010005915.1, on the reverse strand, counting down.
TTCATCTGGGCTCCCAGGTCGAAGCAGCCTAAACGTGGCTATCGAGGACATTTACTGGGATGTGATACTGACCATGTCACCCATAGAATGTGTATTGGTGTCACAATAGGCGGCTAGAACCATATACCCAAGACACGTCCAGGTATAGGAAGAGATCCTTGTCTTCATTAACTTGATTATATTTATACTATCAAAGACATGGACACGTCTGACCGCTTTGCTGGATCTAATATATGACGAATAAACCTGTTTAATTGAGTTACATGTAATCACGGTAAAGGTATTCCTAAAGAGGTCCGCGTGGCCGAAAGGTTCAACGCGATCCTGCTTAAACTTTCACTGTTGATCGTGGTAGTGGGTTTGCTCTACACACCGGTATGTTGGACGTCTTCGGAAAGCATTGGCAAACTACTGACCGTGAAATTGCCGAGTTGATCACAAACAACCCATAGGAACTGCGGAAAATTGCAAAAGAGATGTCTGCAAAAGGCATGCGATCTGTAGGCCTACAGTAGACACTCTCATGCCGGTGTGAAGTGTGTGGCCTGTGTACATTATGCTCAGAAATACACATTGCAGGGGAAACATTGCGGTCGGTGGGTTTGAGTTTGCTGTTGCGAGAAAGTCACGTATCTGGAACGAAGAAGTCACACATCTTGAAATACTTTATACCAGTTCTAGGGCTAAATATCCTGGCATCACATACTCTCTCTCTCTCTCTCTATATATATATATATATATATATATATATATATATATATATATATATATATATATATATATATATATACACTTATATGCCGGGCGCGTGCGTACTTGATTACTCGTGTATGTCGGGAAGCAGACAGTTCAAGAAAAAACATCGCATACATGTCACCTACTGTATTTACTTGATCAGAACTGTTTATGTACCTCTATACTATAACCTACAATAGATACATACTCTACAAAGCACGACATATCGTCACTACGCCATACTAATTAATTATTTAACCGAATCCAGTTCCCCGAATCCAAGCCATGAAATACAAGAAACGGTGTGTCTGCCGCTGTATACTTGAACAACTAAAGTGCATTGAATCACGCCCCTCACTAAATAATCCCCTCACAAAGCCGCTCAACGGATGCGTCTACTGCCTCGACCAGACTCGACTGTTGGTTCAGCCTTGACTTACCTTTGACAGCTAATGGTGGATGAAAACACTGCCGGGTTGTCGCTACCATCACCAATTCATGTGCATGTCTATAGCTATGGGGATAGTTCTTCTAGCGGCATTGATAGTGCCCTGGCTGTCCAGCACGGACGCTCCGGGTTCAGTCCCTAATATACACATGATTTGGTTATCCCTCTACTACGATACAAAGATGTGTGTAAGCGGGACATGATTGATACAGGCATTGATAATGCACATTGGGAGCAAGTCGCCGCTGAACGTGTTGCATGGAGGGCAAACATCAGAAATGGAATAAAGACAAAAGAGAAAATGATTGCAGATAAAGCACACACAGAGCGTGAGAGACGTAAGATGGTGCACAATGGTGGAAATGACCATGTTTTCACATGCATCTACTGTGGGCAAACATTTGCAGCAAGAATTGGCCTTACCAGCCACACTCGCCACCGCCATGGGTCGTAGTTATTGAGCCTTTTTGAAGCACAATGTACCAAACTGTCGTCTGTCAAGACGGAAAGGTGCCAATGCTATGTTATGTTATGTTAATGGTTATCCCCCGATATGTACGGCTCATAGGCTGACAAAAAATGAGTACCAGAGGTCGGGATAGTGTCGGGTCGTAGTGTCGGGTCGGGACCGCCATGGGTCGTAGTTATTAAGCCTTTTTGAAGCACAATGTACCAAACTGTCGTCTGTCAAGACGGAAAGGTGCCAATGTTATGTTATGTTATGTTAATGGTTATCCCCCGACATGTACGGCTCACAGGCTGACAAAAAATGAGCACCAGAGGTCGGGATAGTGTCGGATGTTTTGGGAAAATCTCAAAGCGATAGAGGAAGCTAGAGTTCCTCTCTCCCAGTGTGATCCTGCCCGTTTTAATTTTAATAGCCTTCAATGGCTCTATTGCTTGAGCTAAGGAAGTCCTCAATGTGAACAAGAAAAAGATTTCCTTGAATAATAATAATATTCTTGTGGTGTTTCCTTGCCCCTCTGCTCTCAGCTAAATAATTCATATCTAGGGTATATTAATTAATAGCCGGTCTCCCTGACCTAGGAGTTAACTTCTTTCTCTGTAATCCCTATATTATCGTGAGTAACGTAACCTGCGCGAGAATCGGTAGCGGTTCTCGCCGCATTGGTAACTTACGGGGTATATGAGCCCGTCGCTCAGAAACTACTGAGCGTAATCTTACCTAGTACATCAACAGCAGCTGAAAAATGCTGATGTTGACTGCAACATCCTGTAAAGGATATGCACACACACACACACACAATTAAATAAATAACTACGATGACGTAAGCACTCAATGAATTCTTGTAACACTCAAGAGTGGAAATGACATATCTGTAACATTTTATTGATCAACAAGCTGGTGTTGGGGTTTGGCCATTTTAATCCAAAAATTATCATCCAGTCCAAAGGTATTATGTATACTCAATAATCTCACAATCATTCACTTGGTTTTGAAATAAACACAACCATAAACCCCAGTTCTCCAGATGAAGCAAATACTATACATCTATCAGTGGAGTTAAAATAATCATGAGTCTTGATCATGAACTCGAGCTTCTGCACTCCAGGGTTTTTGGAACCCACGTGTAACATGAGTTAGTTAAAATTAAAGAGTTGGTCCACTGTGTTAATGTATTCTGGATCAGGTATGTTGATAGTTGAGTTGTCTTTCCAATTCCAAGTTCAAGCTAAAATTTCCCTGATTTCCTCAAGGTGATACAGGTTTACCTGGTTTCTTTGGTTGGATGACCTCTTGCTTGTAAGTTCTTTCAAAAAAGAGGCTTCATCAGTCATTCCAGTCAGGAGTTCCAATCAAGAGGCATGTCTGGATCTAACCCCTACCTGACATTCCAGCATCAAACATATATCTACTGATATAAATGCTTCTATATGATCATTAGAAATGGAAGAAGGTAAAATACCGCAAAGAAAAACAGGAAAATAAATAAAGGGAACTTTGACCCCAGGGAAAAATAAACAAGGGGGGGAGAGGGTCTTAGTGTCCCCCAACAGTTATCAACCCCATAGCTGGTTCCTCTCCATCCAATCCTCCACTACAGGGCGCTCAAGGTTTAGACTACCAGATAATCAGTGTCATCTTCGCCCATGCCTGTCACCCATGGTCTCCAGGTTGAGTAATACCTTGATCGATTCGGAATTTGATAACCATGTTCACCATTCCCCTTTGTACATAATTATTTTCCCTGGTTATCCCTCCATTTAAAAGAAAAGGCCTCACACATTAAGTGTCGTAATTGATTACTAAATGCAATGAGTATTTACGTATAAACATATATATAAACATATAATATAAGTACATTATGGCGTCATCTCCTGTATAACATTCAGGTGGGTTCCTCCCAATCAAATGCTTTGAGGAGGAGCATCCTCCCTCCTCTTCAACATGTAGGTATATGCCTTTACCTTACTCATCTATACGATTCGTCATCATCATACATCAAATACGATTCGGGAAACACAACCATATAATTGTAACATGAGTGATATGGATTACAGAGTGGCGTCATGCATAGAAGCACACTAATTTATCAATTAGTTCAGGGGTACCACTTTCTTCTTCTCCTCAGATAGACATGACAATATGCATCAAATGGCCTACTATCAGGTGATTGATTGATTCATCATAGTCATCCTCGGTATGTCACTTCTCCTCACCCAATCCACATTCATTCATTATAAATCATAAACATACTTGCATGGATGGTGAATAGGCATAATTATGTGACTCACAATCAATAAGTTAAAAGATAAATTCATATATTTAACACCGATGAAGTCACAATTGAATCACCACATGAATGCTTCCATAGAACACACAGGATTTTATGATAACACCTAGGGAACTATTTAACATTTAATGTGCCCATGTACTGTTTCTAGGACGAATTACACTAATTCCTCCTAACTAGTGATTGCACATTTAAGATAGTTCCTTACTACTGAACTATGGGTTCTAACCTCCTAAATCCTAAGTTAATCACTAACTCCTAAATCACTACTGACTTAGCTTAACTGCTTAAGGAGTAAAATGCACAACCTAGGCATAATGCTTATGCTTTCATAGAAGCTGCATAACTAAAAACAAACCCCTCACTATGGGTTAACCTAGTGCACAGATTATCTACGAACTACGACATCTGAATATAGTGCTTAGTCTCTCCTGAATTAAGTTCTTAAGGACTAACCACATTTTTACAGCACACCAACTTACCATTTTCTGGGAAAGGAGCATAACTAACTTAATATTACAGTGTGCTTACCTTCAAAATAGTTGAATGTCTTCTTCAAGCATAACGTCATCAGGTTTCAGGCTCCAGACTAGGTTTTTGGCTTTCCTAGTTCGCTGGCTGCTTAGTAGGCCGGCACTTCTCTCTCTTCCTCTATTAGAGTTGGGTAAACTTCAGATGGATTGTTGAGTAGAGGACACCAGGCCGTCAGTTCCAGTGGCCCTTCTCCTGTTGAGCGATTGCTGAAGGATTTTCGTTTTACAACACTGACCGTCTGCCGGTCTTCACTCCATTTTAAAGCCTCTTGGATGTTGTTTATTCCTGCCCTTCCTCGCTTGGGCTCTGACTGTCATACCGAGTCGTGACAATGGCTGAGCTCCTTTTCGGCTATAATTAGAATATTGTCGTTCCCTTTTCAAATCAGCGCTCTTTTTCAAATTAAGATGATGTAAATTTCATCTTTCTTCTTAAACTATAGGCGCTAATTCCTTCATTTTTTTAAATTTGAATTTAATTCTGATGGTGGTGGTTGTTGGCGCTGTTTCTAACTGGAGGGTAGTGCTGGGAAATTCAAACAGCGATGTGGCGGTTTGCAAGATTTATACTACAGGTAGATAGAGATGGCAGATATAAGCACTGACAGCTTTAACCTGAGGGTTGTTGGTCGGTGGTAAAATAATATGGGCCTAGCAGCATACCTCACATTTGCCTAAAAGGCATTATATGAGTTTCACTTATTTACTTGTACTTTATTTCTTTACTTTGCCGTTTTAAATGCACTTTCGTTGTTGACACATACAGGAAGTTGAGTGTGTGTGGTGTGTGTGTGTAGTGTGTGTGTGGTATGTGTGTGTGTGTGTGAGAGAGAGAGAGAGAGAGAGAGAGAGAGAGAGAGAGAGAGAGAGAGAGAGAGAGAGAGAGAGAAAGAAAGAAAGAAAGAAAGAAAGAAAGAAAGAAAGAAAGAAAGAAAGAAAGAAAGAAAGAAAGAAAGAAAGAAAGAAAGAAAGAATTATCAATCACTGAATAACCTTGCTATAATACGGGGTACAAACCCCAGATTGTTAAATAGTTATGCTGTGTTACTACGATCGGTGCCGTTGCACATGGGGCACTCCAATGCCTGCTCAGTCCTGTGAAGCAGCAGACATCCCATAGTATGGCTACTCAAACCGTATTATCAGGCTAGCATCAAGGACTGGCCAGCTGAGTCCGTACTGCATTGACGATATCATCCATGTCCATGCTTCTTCCCGTGCGAGTTGGTGTATTATTTGCCAGCTGGTTCATGCGTTCAAAACACTTTCCCTCGGCAGTCCGGGTGCATACATCCAGGCCAGTAATGTGAAGTGCGATTTCAAAATGCTGTCTACTACTCCGAGCGAAGATTACCAGGTGCAATTTACTATAGCATGTTGATGGAATCTAATGTGATTATTGCGTGCGTGACTGTTTATTCTGCTCGTGCAAATGCTCTGAGGGAGGAGGTAGTCTCCATAGTTATACTTAATTTAGTTGTTTGGGAAGCGCCACTATACTCCTTGATTTTTTTCCCCCTTAATGTAGTTGTTTGGAAAGCGCCACTAACCTCATTGATTGTTTTACCCTTAATGTAGTTGTTTGGAAAGCTCCACTATTCTATTTGATTGTTTTCCCCATTCTTTACGCTGTGTCATCTAGGCCATTTAGGAGCGATCTCTTTTGAGACTTATTTCCTTTCTGTTCCGGACAGAGCTGTGCAGAGGGTGGTTTTTGTCCGGTGATGCTCTCGTGTACGCGTTAATCTGCGCAACCTTGTGTCTAGTAGTCTTTGTGGGTAAATCATGGACGCATTCTATGACCTGACACTAGATATAGCAGTACATGTGGGTTGTTACCCTTCTTTATTTTGTATGACCATTAGACGATCAGTGAGTATATCCTCATGCGTCAACATATCCATACAGACGCATTGTCTGTTCACTTCTACACTCGTACTGGTTGGAACCCCAATAGCGAAGTGACTAGCAGGCTTACCTGTCGGACCGGAGCTCGTCTGTTCGAATCCCCAAGGAGGCTAATATTTTATTTTTATTGACCTGTGTTCTCAGGTCGACTCAGCCTAAATTAAATATCAGGAAATACTCTGGGAAGAAAAGGTTGCCGGGATGATATTAACTACATCCCCATTGAATGACGATTGTTTTTTTGTTTTTTTTAAATATAGGGCTAATAGCACATACACTTCATTTCGTAGAAAATTTTAGCTGTATAATTCAACCAACCATAAACTCAAAACCCATGTTACTGCCTATAGTACCTTGCAGTGTATGGCAGCGGGGTCTTGAGCCTGAGGAATTAATGCCGCCTGGCTATTGCAGTCACCGCGAACTGTGCAGGTTAGGAGTTTCTTTTTGCCCCTGACTGAAAACAAACTCCATGTCTTGCCGAGGATTATAACACTGGTCTCCCAAAGGAGAACCCGACATTCTTCGCCACTTGGCCAGCCGCTTCTCTTCAATGACAGCCAACCATAAACAAGTTTAAATACAAGGAAAGAAAAACCAGCCAGCCAGAAAAGCTGAAAGGAAGTTCAGATGGAGAAGTATAACGCGATGTCAAGAAAGAGGTGACTAGATGGTCGACTTGCCTCTGGTCACATAGGAAAATCTCCAGAATTGGCACGTGAAATGGCGGAGCTATGAACTGAGAAACACAGCATAAGAAGCAATGATAATAAGATCAATATTTTGAGATTACTCGAATCACGCTTGTATGGAGCAAGCAAAAAGCTTAAAAACATAAATAAAAATGTGTATATTCATGCCAAGCACAGAAAAATGCCCCTCACAGTGAAGGAGTGTCCCTGATGCTATCTAAAGGCCTAAGAATGCACTAATAGAGTGGGTAGCGGTGAGTTCTAGAATATGGATAGCAACATATATGAACACAGAAAATAACGTAACCCTAATATGTTCCTGTGTTATGTACCAACAACTGAAAAGGATGCATCAGTTCAGGAGGAATTTAGCAAGAAACTTCAAAGTACTATATGTGTATAAAATCTTTTCTTTTTTTTTTTCAAAAAGGAAACGAAAATATAAAGTATTGATAACGTTCGAAACCTTTAAAGCTAGAAGAAATAAACATTTTTAAAGCATACTTTATTTTTTAAATAATAAAATTAAAGTTACCAAAGTCGAGCCAATAGAAAATATACAGCAGTTAATAAAGAAGTTAGATTGCAGATAAGGGCAGATGAAGGACAATATCGTGATTTCTCTTATCTTTAAAATATTTAGATGACCTATTAAAAAAAAAAAGCAGAGGTAGAGGCAGCGGCAGCGAGTGGGAACCTCAGAAAAATTTATAGCACCACACGGAAACTATTTGAAAATATAATCATTCAAGTGGACTAATCAAAATCAGTTGGGCTGAAAAACTGCAAATGTGAGAGCCATCTAAAGAATAAATTATAAAAGCTATCAAACTAACGAAGGATTGAAAAGCCGCTGTTTCAAATAATATCCCAACTGAAGCCATAAATACCCCGATAGAATTTGGCACACATGATTCAACAACCTACCAGACTAAAGATATACCAGTAGATTTGAGAGAAGGACATCTGATGAAGCTGATAAAGAAAGAGGACCTTCAGGGGTGTGAAAATTACCTAGGATTGATGTTATTGTCAGTTCCTGGAAAACTATTCAGCTGGAGCATTCTGGCAAGATTGAGAAATGTCACTGACAAATAACAAAGGAAAGAATGGGCTGGGTTCCGACCAAGATCCTATAATGGCCAGATAACGCGTAATAATAGAGCAAAGCTTTGAAATTAACTCGCCACTTTATATCTGATTTGTGAATTATGGAAATGCCTTTGACAACATTGATAAGGAATGTCTTTGGAAATATGAGGCATCATGGAATCCCGCAGAAGACAGTTAACTTGATAAATTCAATATTCCTGTCTATGTCTTAGTCCAGAGTGTAATACCAAATATGAATGCCCACGAGGTAACGGGGGCTATTGTGAGCTAGCGTGATAGTTCTAATTGTCATCAGAGACCAGGTAGCAGGCCCAGATATCCGCTAAATGAGTTTCTGTGAAGCAGGCTGACAATGGTTTATCATCTGCCAAGTGATGCATGCGATTGGCCGAACTCACACATCATAACTGTAAATCGACACAAAATGTGACGAAATTCCACCCTAGTTTAGTTAAGTTGAGCTTAGTTAAGATGTGTTGAGCTTAGTTGGAATCGGTTAAAATTAAAGAGTGATTAATTTGTTCAAGAACGAAAGTATAGACCACGCAATATTATTTTACAACTCTACATAATCTATAATTAAATCATCATAGAAAATTAGTTTTACTGTTCATCTATGAGAGGGGGGGGGGAGAATAGAGAGAGAGAGGGGTGGGGGGAAAGAATAGAGAGAGAGAGAGAGTAGAGAGAGAAGAGAGAGTATAGAGAGAGTAGAGCAAGAGATAGTAGAGAGAGATAGTAGAGAGATAGTAAAGAGAGAGAGAGAGAGCGAGAGATAAGAGAGAGAGAGAGTAGAGAGAGAAGAGAGAGTATAGAGAGAGTAGAGCAAGAGATAGTAGAGAGAGATAGTAGAGAGATAGTAAAGAGGAGAGCGCGCGAGAGATAAGAGAGAGAGAGAGAGAGAGAGAGAGAGAGAGAGAGAGAGAGAGAGAGAGAAAGAGAGAGAGAGAGCATGAATTGAAGTTGAATATAGCTGGCACTGTGTAGTATAGTTCTCCATGTACCTGTTCGAACTGACATGACTGCTTGAGAGGCTAACGTACAGAATGGTTGTGGATACTGCATGGCTTGACTGGTGTCGCAACAGCAGTTATCATCATCAAGTGTCATGCCAGCTAGCTTAGGCGTTCATGACTCTCCACAGGTCTCGGTGTTTGGTTTTCTGGATCACTTCTGCTGATGAAATTCCTTCATGCCGCAGTCTCAATCCACCCAGCATCATTTCTCTTGGTCTGCGTTCGCCTCTCTTCCCCTCGATCTTTCCAATTGTCATGATGTTCTCCAACGCCACGATTTTCATCACATTACCAAAGAAAGCTGTTTGTTTCTTTCTTAATGTTGTATATAATGTTCTAGTTTCATTAACCTCTTTCAGGCAGTCGTTGTTAGTTACTTTAGCAGTCCAAGGAATTCACAACATTCGTCTCAGGAATCACATATCTGCTGCTTCAAAGTTCTTCCTAATTTGTTCATTTGCATTCCAAGATTCACTGCCATTCAGCAAAACAGGTTCACTATTGCACTTCAGCACTATCTTTCTTACATTCTATGATTGTTTATTATTCTTACAGAAAATAGACTGGATTATAAAAACTACAAAACCCACCAACATACATGGAATACAATGAAGTCTGACAGAGCACCGTGATGACCTGGACTTTGCTGAAGATACTGGCCTCCTGTCTTACACATGAAATCAGATGGAAGATAAAATAACTAACAGTGACAAACAAAAAGTGAGTGACACCTTACAGTCTTGACAGACCAAAGTATGTGAGTTGGAAGGTGGCCAAAATTCCATCACAATGCCTGGGCAGAGCTTCAGAGAAACATGTGGTGCCCAAACGACATGTTCCCTCTCTCGGCCTTGCCTTGTGAATTCCAGAGGAATGGGTAACCAATACGTCTGGAACAAGGTAGGCTGCAGACGCTGGCGGCTCAGCGTCAAACTTCCGAGACCTCGCCTCCACGAGCAGGTGGCGAGTGGTGGCCAGACCCTGGAACCCAAGGGACCCGACTTAGAAGCGTTCAGCCAAGTCCCACAGGTGAGGGTATCGTACGCGCCTGCACCATAGGACGCGTACATCTGTCAATCACAAGTGTCCGGACCTGTGTAAAGCGTGTACTACCGTCAGACTTCCCGCCTGACTTTTACGGAACCCGCGACCACCGGGAATAGGCCCGCCGGAGATATTGCTCGTCTGTTGCGAGCAAATCTCCCATCCTTCCACTGTGCGGATCTCGCGACCAGCGAGAATAGGCCCGCCGGGGATATTGCTCGTCTGTTGCGGGCAAACCTCCACCGTGACTGAATAAGTAAAGAAACGATAAACTAAAAATGGTACATAATCAAATAAACACATATTATAATGCAAATCATCGGTCACTGAGCATTGAATTTGCAGAAGATACCACGAAACAAAACAAATACCAGGATAATTCTAGTATGGTAATATATGGCGAAGGTATGGCGATATATTATCCTTCGACACTGAATCAGGTAAACACCCTTGACTGGAGGTCACAACAGTTGGGTTTTTTTGTTTATTTTTTAATTCGCGGAGGACAGCTAAGGAATGAGAATGAACCGATCAAATGATAGTCCGGTCTCCCTTAGTGAAACCTCACTTCAAGGGGTTGAATTATACACATAATTAGATAGGAATGTAGGCAACAAATGGAGGGACATATATTCATATTCTGAAATGGAATACAAATAATACACAGCGCAAGCGGAATTTTCATAGCACTAGGAAATTCGTGCAAGTCGACAGAAATTAAATCTACCGCCAAACTTAGAATATTAACTCCAACGCCAAATCAGTACCACTGTATTTATTAAGAAACGCCAAGAACGGCTACATCACTTTACTAATAATGGACGCTGTGGCTTAGGTCAGTGAAAGCGTTTCACAATTTCCCGACATAAGCTTCGAAATCAGCAGCAGACGATTTGGTAGCCTACCGCCTTGCGCTGATTTCGATAGTATGAGCGTAAGTCGTTGAGAAAGCAAACTACTGAACGTAAAATGTGGCTAGTAAATCACAAACCGCCAACAAATGCGGGGTTGATTGTGACGTCCCGTAAAGGGCATGCAACTGGCTTAATAGACTACCAACATTGGTCAATTGGTGCTTACGCAAAGTAGGACTAAAATGGTATGGCAGAATCACTACATAATATAACAATATAATAGAACGTCCATTTTATGGATCCCACCTAGCAAAATAAACAAGAGAGAAACCTACATAACAGGGAGAGGAGGATTGGAGACAGAGTTGTATACTATGGAGTGCGATGGCCAAAGACTGGAGGGCTGGCGTGAGTTGGCTGAAGGCCTAAGCTCCACTGGGGGATAACAATCAGCAGAAACAAGATTGCATAGCCAATACTCCTGAAGGCGACAATAAAGATCTGTCCCCCTAACTTTAGTTTGACTTGTACTGATGGTGGCCAGCTGTACAGAGAGGACAGATCAACACAGTGCCGTGACTGTTGTGCTGGGACGTGAGCAACTGAATGGCGATGTACAGACGGATTGTTTATGGAAATCTTCACTGTTGACCGTGAGTCTAAGCTATAAACTGCGATGTGTTTACAGTGGAGTGACAGTTGTCTCCAGTGTGAGTGATTGAAACAAAAGGTGCAGACTCCTACGCAGCAACAAACAGATAGACAATCGTAAGGAAAATCGGACGGACGGACGGATGGAGAGAGAGACAGACAAATAAACAGTTGGATAGATGGACGGATGAAATGATTAATTTAAAGGTAGGGTGTTGAAGGAATAACATGAGATAAGACAGCACGAAATAACTGTACAGTTGACATGTTCCTGTACCACAACATATGTTGTGTTTTATTTATAAACTGTGAATCACAACAGAAGGACTCGACAGCACTATCGCCCAGTTAAATATAGCATGCATATCTTGTATCTGCATATGTTTGGTCTTGAAACGGGACAGGGTTACACAAACACCTCTAGTAGTTAGACACCGCAGACACCAAGCTGGCGATTATCCCGACAAACCGCAGGGATATAAATAGCACTGTGCATGAATAACTTCAACTGGCAAACTTTATGGGGAAAGAGCAAGGGGAAGGCAAAGATATAAATATCTGGCAGGCTTGGTCATGTGGCATAAGCGGAACAAGAGCACAGACCTGATTCGAGACTTTCTTGATCTTGTGAGATGGCGAACCAAGATGGCCCACGATTATCAGCACGGCACATGATGATGATGATATTTGCTTGTGTGATGGTTAAAAATATGAACATTGCATGTTACATTTGTATACACACGTTAGCGCTGAAACATTGAAAGGAACATTGGTCACGGCCCAGCAATTAGGAATGTCAAGAAGTAAACAGGAAGACATGCCGCCACGATCATACGACCGTTAAACGCTATTGAGAATGAGCACAGAACAACATATTAGACCTGACTTCCATCCATGCAGGATACTTGACACAAGGTCGCCGTATCACCTGCCCAAGGTCATGACACAATAAGGACATGTAAGACGACTCCAACATAAAGTGTCCATACTCTATGGTGCTTTAACTCATTTGGAGCTAAAGGTTTGTTAGAAGGTGCTTAACTCTTCATACGCTCATGTATCGACAATATAGTTCGATATTTAGCTGTGACACCATAGGCATTTTACCCCGACCCATTCGGCTGCAGGGTCGACGCATCATCACCCTCATGCAGCGAGTCCTTCTGCAGAACGTCGCTCTGGTCACGGCCCGCTGTAAAGACTCTAGATCTCTGGCCCTTTCCCTGGCCTCATGTATGCTCATGTTCAGGGTGTCTTTAATGTCCCGTGACCACCTTCGTGGTGGCCGACTCCAGCCTCTACTTCCAGGGACCATGACTTTCATCACCGTCCCGTCTCAGCCATTGCCATGAGTAACATGACCACAGTATTTCAGTTTCCGAGAAACCTTCTTCGTGATCCAGTTGTCTCTGGGGTTCAGATCTTGTAGACTGTCACTATTGTCATTCTTCTTGACCCAGGAAATGACAAGTATTTGTCTATAACATTTAAATGTATACCGTACGTGCCAACGTTCTTCATTAGTGACACAGCAATGCTCCACACAACAGTGGGGGGAGTCATGGGGGGGGGGGGGGAGGTATTATTAACACACAGGGCATGGATATGCAACAGGCCAATGATCGAAAATCTCTTCAGTGGTTTGTGATTTCTGCAGTATACATGCGAAATTTTATATATATATATAACAGTTAGTATAATGCGCCACATCACGA
>JACEFZ010005915.1:0-100000 GCA_014155875.1 Cepaea nemoralis | reverse complement strand
CGTCACTCCTCGCTGTCGCATTCTTGTCAGATCATGGTTATCCATGTGCTCCTCCGAGGTGTACACGTGCTCCCACAAGGCCGCAACCACGTCTGCCTTATCATGCATCAATACTCCACCAAGTTTTGCAGAGCCAGCCAATCTGTCCGCCTGTTCATTCCCCAGCACACCAGCATGCCCCGGAGAAAAGATCCAGACGATGCTTGCCACCCGTGACTTCCGAAGCGAAGCAAGCCACTCTGCACGAAGCTTGCCTGTCCTCACCCTACTCAGCATGCTTTCTGAGTCAGTTACAATCACGATGTGTGTGTGTGTGTGTGTGTGTGTGTGTGTGTGTGTGTGTGTGTGTGTGTGTGTGTCGTATTCTCCATCCAGCGGAAAGCTGCACTGACTGCCTCCACCTCCATTCTTAAGCTAGATGTTGTGGTATCATATGCCAGGCTCTCCTGCACCAAACGTCGACCATTAGCCTTTGCCAAGAACTACCTCTTAACACCGAACCATCTGTGTAGATAATCACATCACCGGAGCGAGCATTATCCTGAATTAGTTGCTGGATTTCCACTTCCGGGCCCCTGCTGGCCACTCCCTGCACTCCCGGCTCAATGTGATTATAACTCTGCACAAGTCTAACTGCTCCGCTGGCACTCTGACCCACTCCTCTCCTCGCCTAATGTTCTCCAAGATGCACACCTGTCTGATCGTATCCTCCGCCTGAGCCATCCATGATTTCCCTCTTATCAGTCGCTGGCCCTTAACTGCGTCCAGCGCCTCATGCAACGGGTGATCTGTGTCAGCAGCTACTCTGAGGTATGCCTTCGCCTGCATCACCTTGAGCCTACCAGCAACAGTCGGCAAACCAAGGATGTAACGCATACACACCACTGGGGTGTCTCTGGTGCATCCCAGAATGACCCGCATAGCCTCGTTCTGTATGCGCTCCAATCTCACCAGCTGACTCTTTGAGACAGTGAGCAGTCCTAGTCCATAATCAATCACTGAGAGGATCAAGTGCTGGTATAGCGTGAAAAGCATTCTCTGCTCTATGTCCATTGCAGCCATAGTTTTAAGTGCGTTGAGTCCCTTTTGAGATCTTGTCACAACCGTCTCCACATGATCCTTGAAGGACAGACTCCTGTCAAATATGATTCCCAGATACTTCAGTTTGTTCTCTCTGTTGACGCTTCCACCATCTATCGTGAGGCTTGGAGACATCAGCTCTCACAATCCTGTTGTCCAGAGAGCACCACAAAACAGCTGCCTTTTCCGGGTGGATGACAACACCCATTTCAGTGCACCAGTCTATCACTTTGTCTACTGTCGCCTGTAGCTCCTGGGCTGTTTTGCTCCCTATCTCTCCCCTGCCTATATGCAAGAATATCTGCAAATGTTAGTATCCTTCCAACCCCTGGTGCTTCTAACTTTGTAATTTTGCTCGTATACACGTTAAAGAGCACCGGTGAGATTGCGGATCCCTGTGGCAGTTCCGGAGTTAAAATATGTGGCTCTGAGGTCCATGCACCCAGACGGAGAGCAATCCGACGAGAATGCAGGACGGCCGCTATCCTGTTCACCAACTAGGGATTGACCCCCTTCTCCATTAGTGCGGTCATCAAAATATCATATCGAACTCTATTGTACGCATCCTCGAGATCAAGCGCTGCCGCCAAAGTTTCCTGTCTACTCTAGAACCCCTCATAAACAGGTGTAGGTAATATCATTATATATATATATATATATATATATATATATATATATATATATATAGATATATATATATATATATATATAATATATATATTGGAGCTCAAGCCAACGAACACAAGCAAGCAAGCATGTGTGTGTGTGTGTGTGTGTGTGTGTGTGTGTGTGTGTGTGTGCGCTCGCTCTCTCTCTCTCTCTCTCTCTCTCTCTCTCTCTCTCTCTGGGATTGTGTGTTGTATGGTCATCATCATCACGTAGCTCTCATCATGGTACGCCGAAAAGCCTCGCCATCTCTGGCCATGTCTACCGCCTCATGCACCCTCACGTCCAAGGTGTCTGCAGTGTTCTGTGTCCATGCCCGTCTTGATCGAGCACTGCCTCTTCTTCCGTGAACCAGTCCTTCCCTTCCTTCACTGGTCTGTCTAAACCACTGTGGTGTTGAATGTGACAAAAGTATCTCAGCTGTTGAAACATGACACTGTCCATGAGGCAGTTGTCTTCCATGGTCAGATCTTGCAGTATTTCAGCCCTTTTCTTCTTCTTGGTCCACCATATTGTGAGACTTTTTCTGCAACGTTTGAGCTCAAAAGCCCCAAGTTTGTTCTTTAGTGATTTCTTCTTCTTCTGCGTTAATCCGGAGTGTTTTTTTTTTAAATTTCAGATGTAATTGCGGTGTGTCTGTTAGGTACCCTTGGACCGAAACCCTTAGGCCAACACATCCGACTTTAACGTGCATTTTTGATCAGGTTAGCATTCATTGGGGGGCTCTCACTTTTGTGGTGCCGTCCACACCCCAGCTGGTCAAGTTAGAATGGTCGAATACTCCACGATTAGCCCTCAGGGGAAGTCAGGGACAGTCCATGGCATTTTCCGCCATCCAGGGAGGCTTCCATAGTTGCAGAGCCGACACATAGCGCTCTGGTGCTGGGCTCACCGAGGGAATCGTAACGTCCTGCTCATGGCTGCTTTAATTCCTCACTTCAGTGTATTGGGCATTTCGTTCGCTACGTGCCGCTCCCCGCACAAATTAGGCCGGTCTGCAGACAGTATCCACTTAGCGGGCTTTCGATTCGGACATGCGCTGTTCGTTGTGCTCGGAAGACATTATAGTCAGAGCTGTTCCGGGCACGGCGGACATTCGGAAAACTAGATAGTCAGAGCTGTTCCGGGCACGACGGACATTCGGAAAACTAGATAGTCAGAGCTGTTCCGGGCACAACGGACATTCGGAAAACTATATAGTCAGAGCTGTTCCGGCCACGTAAGACATTTCACTCGGGCATTTTTGCGTTTTGCCCACCCTTAGGCCTGCACATCCGACTTAGGCGGGCGTTTTTGATCAGGTTAACCGTCCTGGAGGTTTCGAGAGACATTTTTGTGGTGTCGCTCACATCTCAGCTGGTCAAGGTAGAACGGTCAAAGACATCACGGTCAGCCTTCAAGGGAAGGCAGGGGCAGACCATGGGCATTCCCCGCTATCCAAGGAGGCTTCCATAATTGCAGAGCCCTCACATAGTGCTCTGAGACTGGGCTGACCTGAGGAATCGTCACATCCTGCTCATGGCTGCTTTAATTTCTCACTTACATGTATCGGGCATTTCGTTTTGCCACCGGACGCTCTCCACACAAACCAGGGATGGACAGTCTGCGGACTACATCCACTCATCAAGCTTTCGCTTCGGACTTCCATGTGATGGATTCGCTAGCCAAGCGTTCCATTTCGTGTTTATTTAAGGCGTTTTTCCACCGTTGACTACGCTAACTCTGTGAGTGTAGATACAGGCTTTCATCGTAACCACTTCGTGCGACTGAACCGCTTTGCCACCTTAAGTATCGCTCACGAGGTAGGCTACATGTGCTGCCGGATCAGCACACTACCACCATGCATTCTTGGGACACGCAATCCCCCCCCCCCCTCCCACCGCGGCAAGGTGGAGACACATCGGTTGGGGGGGGGGGGGGGGGGGATATTTCGAATTGATCCTTGACTCAAATCCATATGTTGCCACAGTAGATGTGCATGATCACCAAAATGTACCCCCATCCGTTATTGATATGGTAGATTTCCTAGTTTCTTATTTAATGTCGCCTTTGTTTTTGGTTTTGCACAGTTGATGTTGAGCTCCACTTCTGTAGGCTGGGTATCTGGGGAAAGTTTTTGGGACTGGTCACTATCTATTTGATGTTGCAACAATGGAGGATAGAACAAGGATGAGCCGTGCAAGTGCTGCCGTCGAGTGAACGCTGGCCGACACACAACATCCACTGCACACTGAGATCAGGAGACAAAAATGTTGGAGGTTAAACAGAAAAAAAAAAATCTTGGATGGGTCAAGCCGAAGACATTGGTCAGCAGGTATCGTCACTAGAGGACATCGAACCTGGCCAAGTTTGGATCCCAAAGCCAGAAGCGTGTGCTACGTGTTTGTTTTGTTGGTTTCTTTTTTTTTCAGTCTGCTTTAGAATAGACAGAGAATGAAAACTCAGAAACCCGATGGTCGCTGAGATAGAAGTACAGACACTGATTTTTGAAAATGCTTCAAATGGTGATGTAATCATCTACACAGATGGGTCTGTTGTGTAGCACATGCAGAGCTCATGGGCTTTCAGTCCAGGTTGGAGGGAGAACGGTTAAGGAAGAAAGTGAGGTTGTTGCCATGACTACTAGCAGTTTAACTATGGAGGTCATGGCAGTAACATTGGCGTAGCTGAAGAACAAACGTCCACCCATGAAAGTTTTCTCGGTGACTCCACGGGCATGTTAAGGAAGATCGAGATGGATGGGACTAAAATCTCTGAGGAGGTCAAAACTATCTAATACATGTTTACTTGTTGTGCCAGGGCACGCGTGAGTAAGAGAAACTAACGAACACATAGTTTCGGGGTTAGCTGCTGTGAGGGAGTGAACGAGCACTGGCCCAAGCTGATAGCCTGAACTCCCCCGTGGAGGCAGGACGATTACGGTAATTGACACAAGGAATGAGTGTGATTCGGCAATTTTGACAAGTCTGCAAGGAGATCAAGTATAAAGGATTGAAGATAGACAAAGCGGTGAGCCAAAGAAGAATAGTCACCCAGCACAGAATGGGTGTGTCAGTCGCTGCACGCTGAGGGGGATACTGCGGATGGGATCTGAACACTTATGGATTATGAAGAAGATCTGTTTACTGACTAAATAAATACAGAGTGACTGCCATATACAACCCTTTACTTTCTGCTTTAATTCATGCCAATAGTCTGAGAGCTCTGGTCAGTTACAAATATCCGATCCTTGATGGTTCCCCGCAACTTCCCTATTATTCATTTAAAGTTAGCTGCATGTACTTTACTGGACGT
The DNA here is from genome assembly GCA_014155875.1 of Cepaea nemoralis. Taxonomy (NCBI): domain Eukaryota; kingdom Metazoa; phylum Mollusca; class Gastropoda; order Stylommatophora; family Helicidae; genus Cepaea; species Cepaea nemoralis. Next base: position 94,960 of record JACEFZ010005915.1, on the reverse strand, counting down.
TGCAATCAACCGAAGTATTTATTAGCTGTTTGTGATTTACTACGCAATGTTATGTTCACTAGTTTGCCATTGCTTTCTGAACGGCCGAACCTCAAACCATCCAAATCAACGCTAAGCGGGCGCAGCTGATTTAAACCCTGTACTTGGTATGTCCGGGAATGGTGAACATGTATTTGACTATCAGCTAGGCCCAGTAGCCGTCTATTATTAAACACACCAAGGTCAAGGTATGTTTCACTCTTGCAAAGAAATTCCAACTCAGAAATGTGTAAAAGATTTGATTGTCTTCTTTAATCTAATAGAATGGAAAAACAACTAGCAGAACTTCACACTGATAGACATTCTTAACTCTACAAGCATATAATAATATAATAATATAGTTTGCATATCCTTTACAGGACATCGCTGTCAACATCAGAATCTTTCAGCTGATTGTTGATTTCTTGGCAAGATTACGCTCAGTAGTTTGCCATTGGTTTCTGAGCGGCCGGCTCACATACCTTGTAGGTTACCGACGCGATTCGAACCACTGCTGATTCTCACCGTTGTCACGTTGCCTACGAGAGTATACGAGATTACGGAGAAAAGTCGCTAACCTCTAGGCCAGGAAGTCGGTCTACAAGCATATAGGGCATAAATATTAACAAACTATAATTAAGAAGTGAAGATTAGATACACTGGAAAGTTCACAACGGCCCTGACTTCAGTATGTTAAGGGCGCGAAAAAGTCCTATCATCTATTATTACATACGGCCTGCAACTGACTCCGACCAACCAAGCTACACCCGCCCCTGTTCACATGAATACTGCGTACATGTCTACTACTAGCATGCATGCACAACTTGACCCATGGGTGATCTTTGACATGCTTCCAGCACGTTTACTTCCATCTGCTCAACACGACATGTGTGTAATCTATTTACTGGCAGCCGCGGTGGCATGGTGGTTGGTCTGCTAGCTTACCAGGACAGTGGTCTGAGTTCCATCCCCAGCAGTGGCAGGTTTCTGTCCACCAGGACGGCTCTGGGGTGGTGGACCCAGTCTCAAGAAAACAGTTATCGGCAAATTTTAAGAATGTTATGGGAACTGACTGCATGGAGTGGCGGTGACAAAGGGAAATAATCACCCCAAGTATTTCTCTGGCCTGGAGTATGTAAAGGTCTAGTGATTCACGGTCCAAAGGCAGTATCTGCTATAGAACTATCTCTACCTTCAACATTCATAGTATTTAGAGTGCGCACTTTCCAACACATATCTCGCTCTGTCCAGCACTATCTCGCGCTTTTCAACACATGTTGCAGGAGTTCAACAACCGAGTCAATTGATTAAAATTAGTAATGGAAAATTTCTTACCAACATTAAGGTTCAAGTGAACAGATTGATTAAATACTTTGAGGAATTTTAGAATCGACCACTCCCAAGAACCCCCCAGATACTCAGAAATGTAGAAGTGGCGCTGAGAAACAATCAAAAACAGAAATTAGGAAAACTATCTAACTCTTAAAAGATGTGATAGCTGTTGGTCGAGATAATATACAGCAACGGCCATTAAACACCCAAGTTAAATTACTGCACACAGTATTTAACAGAATCTGTGAAAAAACATCAGCAGAATGGAACGAAGGATATCTGGTTAATGTACCAAAGAAATACAACTTACATTAGTGTTGAAAATATAGAGGAATTGTGTTATTTTGAATACGAAAGACACAAACAATAAATTGCACAATTTATTGCCTGACATATTTCTTAGATCCTAGGAACCGGGAAGGTTAACCCGGTCAACAAATGCCCGCAGAAGTCGGATGTGTCGGCCTAACGGCGCAAGAACGCAGCTCTGCTGTAAACAGGCACAACGCAGTCACATCCGGAAAAAAAAATCCGGCTGAACGCAGCAGAAGAAGAAGAAGAAGAAGATCCTAGGAAAATATTACACAGAACGCGCAGAGGGATGAATAGGTGGCATTGACGAACAGCTAAGTGATTATTTGGTTGTTTCGGGATTTGAAATTTAAATATTGAGCACAGCCCACTACTGGCAACGCTGATCGTATTCTATTATAAACCTAAGGCAAATCCACGTCAATATGGAAGCACTATACTCGAGTTTCGCTCTCGTTTGAGCTCGTCAGTAGTGCATATCCTTTACCGGATCCGGAAACAAGCCCCGGATCACTGGCGTGTGAAGCGGGTGTGTAACCACGCGGCACACGCTGGACACGGCCAAATTATCATAACAGAATATTACAACGTCACCCATCGTAGGCTATAGCTCAAGATTGCCCGATCGCCGCGACTGACGTCCCTCAATCGATGTGGACCCGAACGATCAGGATCCATACCCGATATCAGATCAGACCCATACGATCAGCGTTGCCAGTAGTGGGTTGTGCTCAATATTTAAATTTCGAATCCCGAAACAACCAAATAATCAATTTGATTATTGCTCACTGGATTTAGGCGGCCTGGTGTGCCTTGCCAGTGAGAAGTCCTGATCGTTTGACCCTGATCAAGCCTCACTCCAGCTGAAGGAAGTGATGGGCCACAGCCATAGTGGAGGGGGTCCCGGTGAAAGCAAATAAGGAGGGGAACAGACAGAGGCCGATGGAGATCTCATGTGTCCGGGAAGGGCAAAGAAAGAATGGTAAAGCTGACGACTTGCCGTTTGCTACCGTTTTCGACGGTGCGAGGGATTGGGACCTGACCGTAGACCTGAAGGGCCGTGGCATGTATCCTGAGGTAATCCGGAAGTTTGGGCTGCGACCGGACATCGTACTCAGCTCCTCGTCAGCCAAGCAGCTAAAGCTGACTGAGCTGACTATCCCGTATGAAAGCAATATTGAGGAGCAGCACGCGTTCAAAACTGCAAAGTATGATGGCATGGTCGCAAGCCTTAGACGGGAGGGTTACCTAGTCAGGTTCTTCGCCGTGGAGATTGGCGCAAGGGGGATGGTCTCCCACTCCGTGGTTGACATGCTGAAGCGAATGGGAATGAAGTGGCAAGCAAAAAATAAGGCCCAGAAACGACTGTGTGAGGCTGCCGAAAGGGCCTCGTGCTGGCTATGGAACTGTAGGAATCTAGAGTGGAATAAGTCTCGAAACTAGTGTGGTTAGAAGCTGGCAACTGCAGAACCAAACAATATCTCAACCAAGACCATCGAACTGTCAACTGTCTCGTGTCGGCTCTTTAGCCCTTCCTCCGAACGGGAAAGGTGAGTCCGAGCGCAGTCTAACTGTATAAATGTTGGCCGACGTCTTACCTCCATAGCGATGGTCGAAAGCTGCACTCAAGTCGACTGCAAAGACCAACGGCGTGGTTCTAGCAGAAGAAGGAGGACAAAGTCTCGATAAGCGCCCACTCTCTCTCTCTCGGTGAGTAGTGGGCCTGCAGATAGTAAGCTACTGGTATAGCTTTTCGGTCAGTCCTGCCGGCGTAGCTTGAAAGCGTCCAGTGGTGCGTGAATAGTCCGTCTGTCCGATAGATATCTGGTCGGTCCTGCCAGTATTCACATGCGAACAAAAGAGGAGAGCCGGCTCCCCGACTGAGTGCAGCGCCGTGGACGGGGTACGAGAAACGGTGACAAAATGGAGGGGACGAAGCCGTGGCTGGGGAGGTGGCTGAGCTCCCACGACCACATGTACTGTAGGGGCAAGTACAGCCTGCACGGACTTTCCCCACCGCAAAGGGGGGGGGGGGAGGCTGGAGAGCGGACAAGGTAACATCAGCGAAGGGGAAACCGTAACATTTAATAAATAATCAGGGATAACTATAATGTAACCGAACGTCTCCACGCAGGGGAAAAACGTCCGGAGTCATGATCCGGGCGGGGCCCACCTCTGGAGAGTGTCAGGAGTTGAAAGGGCCGAAATACTTAAAGAAAGGGGAACGCTTCTGATGAACTGAACCCCCCTGCCGTGATCGCTCCACGTCGGAGTTCTTACTACAATTACAGACATTCATGAACTAACACGAGCACAGAATAGATATGGTGGAAATACTGAGTTGAGTTTATACATAAAACTAAACAAATGTCAGTGAATCAAGGATTGAAGAAACGACGTTGGCGCTGGACAACACACCCACTGTGAAAACCTGTTAATAGTAATAATAGTATCAATAGAAGTAGTTTCCCCGACGGAACCCGCAACGCAAAAGAAATAGAAATAAGACATACGGAGAAGATAATTAGAGACAGTTGTTTAATGTGGAGCTGACGGCAAAATATAAAAGAGTTTAGAGGGCGTTGCTAGAGTGCGTGTTCCATGGTGGGATAAAGGGAAGAAGAAGAAGAAGAAGAAGAAGAAGAAGAAGAAGAAGAAGAAGAAGAAGAAGAAGAAGAAGAAGAAGAAGAAGATGGGGGAGGAGGAGGAGTAGGAGGAGAAGCTGGAGCAGGAGGAGGAGGAGAAGGAGGAGGAGGAGGAGGAGATCATATGACATTAATAACTACAGATACTTTGGTTGAGGAGAACGCCAAGCCTCTTAGCCACTCTAGCCCACAATAAGCTGAGTATCTCGGCATACGTCCGTTAGTTAATGTGCACATCACATGTTGTCTTCCCATGCAGTCGTTATTTTCAAGTACTGAATGTCTGAATAAGAAGCAAATAACAAACATACCAGTCTAGGTTACACGGTGGCTAAGTCAGAACTGTCTCGAACAGAATAGGTGATAATAATAACTGTCTGCGACACAATGGAGCTAAGTCAGAACCGTCTCGAACAGGCGAAGTGACAATAATAATTGTCAGGAACACATGGGAGCTAAGCCAGGACTGTCTGGAGCAGAATAATTGAAAATAATAATTGTCTGCAGTCTTCCACACAAGGGAACTAAGTGAGAACGTTTCAGGGAAGGAAAAAAAAAACTTATCAAAAACTGCGTGCAACACAAAATGGTTAGGACACAACCATCTGGAATAGAAGACGTTAACATAAATTGTCAGTGCGGCACAAAGGAACTAAGTCAGTACCGTCTGGAACAAATGGAGATACAATAAAATCTAGTACATTGCTAACCGAATATTTTCTGGAGAAGAAAGAGTTTATCAAAAGACATATTTGAACATAATATGTAGTACACAGTTTAGTTAGTTGCATGTCCTCTATAGAACGTAGCAAACATAATATGTAGTAAATAGTTTAGTTAGTTGCATGTCCTCTATAGAACGTAGCAAACATAATATGTAGTAAACAGTTTAGTTAGTTGCGTGTCCTCTATAGAACGTAGCAAACATAATATGTAGTAAACAGTTTAGTTAGTTGCGTGTCCTCTATAGAACGTAGCAAACATAATATGTAGTAAACAGTTTAGTTAGTTGCGTGTCCTCTATAGAACGTAGCAAACATAATATGTAGTAAACAGTTTAGTTAGTTGCGTGTCCTCTATAGAACGTAGCAAACATAATATGTAGTAAACAGTTTAGTTAGTTGCGTGTCCTCTATAGAACGTAGCAAACATAATATGTAGTAAACAGTTTAGTTAGTTGCGTGTCCTCTATAGAACGTAGCAAACATAATATGTAGTAAACAGTTTAGTTAGTTGCATGTCCTCTATAGAACGTAGCAAACATAATATGTAGTAAACAGTTTAGTTAGTTGCATGTCCTCTATAGAACGTAGCAAACATAATATGTAGTAAACAGTTTAGTTAGTTGCATGTCCTCTATAGAACGTAGCAAACATAATATGCAGTAAACAGTTTAGTTAGTTGCATGTCCTCTATAGAACGTAGCAAACATAATATGTAGTAAACAGTTTAGTTAGTTGCATGTCCTCTATAGAACGTAGCAAACATAATATGTAGTAAACAGTTTAGTTAGTTGCATGTCCTCTATAGAACGTAGCAAACATAATATGCAGTAAACAGTTTAGTTAGTTGCATGTCCTCTATAGAACGTAGCAAACATAATATGTAGTAAACAGTTTAGTTAGTTGCATGTCCTCTATAGAACGTAGCAAACATAATATGTAGTAAACAGTTTAGTTAGTTGCATGTCCTCTATAGAACGTAGCAAACAACCCCTGCATGTTTTGGCTGTTTGTGATCTACTGGACAATTTTGCGTTCAGTAGTGTGAAATTACTTTCTCAATGCCGCCTGATTTCGAACCTTCAACTCGATATGTCGAGGACTTATGCTACGCATTCAATACCTCTAAGCCACAACGTGGGTTTATTAACAGATAACATTAGACTTAACTGCCAATTTTCGATGGCGCGGATGACTGGGAACTGACTTTTGACCTGAAGGGCTGTGGCGCGTACCGGTAGTGCTCCAACAGTTTTGATTGCGACCTGACATTGTATTTCACTCCTCGACCAAGCAGCTAATGCTGACTGATCTGACCGTTCTATATGAGTCGAAAATCAAGGAACAACACACGTACAAGATGGAGAAGTTTCGTGACATGGTCACAAGTCTGAGGCAGGAAGGATACACTGCCAGGCTATTCGCTGTGGAGGTAGGTGCAAGAGGTCTAATGTCCCACTCAGTGTATGACGTGCTAAAACAGTCAAGGCATCAAAGGACAAGCAAGAACGCGGGCACAGAAACAACTGGTTGAGACAGCCGAAAAAGCCTCGTGCTGGCTGTGGGGAACCTAGAGTAGGACATGTCCCTACAGTAATATGGTTCAGTTTCTGTTTTAACTGCAGGGCAACTAACATCGGAACCAATCTCTCATCTAAGATCTAGAACCTGTACTGTCTCGTGTCGACTCTATAGTCTTCCCTCCGAGCGAGGGCAGTGCATCTGAGAACGGGACCGTTGTGTGGGCAATCGCCATACGGTAACGGTCACCAAATCAGGTAAATGTCGGCCGATGTCCAACCCCCATGCCATGGCGGTAGTCGTCTTGCGAGGACCGCGCAACACAGCAAAGACCAAGTGAGGGATAAAGAAACCCTGAGGAAGAGCCGGCTTCCCAGAGTGCGGTACCATGAACGGGGTACGAAGATTAAACATGGCAACGAAGACTAACGCATATGCATAGCAAGCTTAGGCGCGGAGGAGACAGAGGTACTGGCTAGGTAAGAAGCTGGCTTCCAACGACTACAGGTGTTAGGAGTTGTGTGAGGGCACGAAGCACCGGGTACACAAGGCTCTCCTCTCCGAGAGAGGGTGTGTGGGGGATTGGGAGAAGACATTTCGCAGGTATGAAACACGGAAACAAGCAAGGACAACGTACAAGACCGAACGTCTCAAACGGACGGCAGGGGAAAGATACCAAGAGTCATGACCCGGACGGGCCCACCCCCATATAATGTCAAGAAGGTAAAGGGCAGAAACATTCGGAGAAGGGGGACCTCTTCTGACAATCAGAAGCTCCCTGTCGTGCATGCTCAACGGCGGAGGTTTTATCACTACGAATTACCAGATTTTGCGAATTGTGTACTCACTAAGATCCCCCTAACATTGTCATACTGCTGGGTAACGGCCAAGCCACTATTGCAACTGACTGACTGAACAAACTATTAAATGCAAGGAGACAATACCTCAACGTGTACTTACCAAAGAAGTAAAGTGTATCATTAGCATGATTCACCGTCAAACCAAGAAACCGTTTAAAAAAATCTGAGTAGATCGAAGAGCTGAAAAAACTGTCTCTTAGGCATCTGAAAAATTAAAGTCGTTCACAGTGGAATGGTGATTAAAGGCATTCACAGTGGAATGATGGTCAAAGGCGATATTCTGTCTTGTATTTCCAAGCTCGTGTAACTTTCTGTTTCACGCACAAGAAGCTTTCTAAATCGTCTTCTTCTCCTTCGTTCCTCTTTCAAGGCGAGTGCGTCATGGTCAAGTTATCACCTCCGTGTCAGTGTTTCCGACTTCGGCATGTATTTACTTTCTCTAGCTAAAGTCTAGACAGATTCCATTCAAGGCAACGGGCTCTAACTACCAATCTCTCTCTCTCTCTTTCTCTCTCTCTCTCTCTCTCTCTCTCTCTCTCTCTCTCTCTCTCTCTCTCTCTCTCTCTCTGTGTGTGTTTTAGTGTTTTCCCAATATTCTAAAGTAATGTTGTGTATGTTCATGTCGTACTCTGTTTACCCTAGGGTAGGTTTACTTTTTCGCCAGGTCAGCTGCCTGCTTGTTGGGGTTTTATTAAGCTGTCCTGGAACTGTTAACGTGCACAACTTGTGCACACACGATCTCCTGTTTGTCGCCATTATCCGAGGAGACTAGGTATCCGACCTCACTACCCAAGGGATCAACAGATATGGGGTGGAGAGGCATATGATAGCATTAGATAAAAATGGTTCTTGGCAACATGCCCAACTTTATGCAGGGATCCAACTCAGTACCTTCTGAGTCCGAGGCAGGTACCGTCATCTTTCAGCCACGGCTACCCCAAGAAAAACAGAATTAGCACTGTAATGGGTACTACTCCAATACCACATTTACAGAGAGGCAATAAGTTTCGTGCTTTTGGCTATCTTGTGAAAGCGAAGCCCAGCTAGCTGCAATTTTGAGGCTTAAACTTTACAGCTAACTGATAGTTGCTTTGCTTTCTACAAAATCAAGTTCAGGTCATCATTGTCTTGGTGGTGTTGTCCATCCATCATTGCGTTAATCGTGGACTTAGGGGGATATTGTAGAAGAATATATATATATATATATATATATATATATATATATATATATATATATATATATATATATATATATATATATATATATATATCTTCTTCTTCTTCTTCTTCCTCCTCCTCTTCTTCTTCTTCTTCTTCTTCTTCTTCTTCTTCTTCTACGATCAACGTTTGCTATGCGTCAATTTCAGTGAGGTCACACACAGGATGGTTCGCTTGAGGTCTTCACCGGTTCCCCAGAGTGTGTCTCGTGGGGTCGCTCCAGTCGGCCTCAGTTCAGCGAAGTCAGGACAGTCTCGTAGGGCAAGCTTTGTGGTTTGCTTGAGTCCTTGAGTCCTTGAGTGCTCCACATGTGCAAGAGGCAGAGTCAATGACGCCCATTCAGTAGAAGTGTGCTCTGAGTCCGCAATGTTCTGTTCTAAGTCTAAAGCTGAGTTGAGCTGAGTTGAATTGAGTTGAGTTGAGCTAAGAACTGATATAACTGCACTCAGGACATTCCCATAAGAGCTCCGTCCCATCGTTCAACTGCCAGCGAAGAGTCACACTACTAATCATTCCGACCGCTATCTGATTGAAAGTTTCTAAGTCCTGAAAATGTTGGTCTGCTCATTTCTGCCAAGTGTAACAGTTTTCAAGCTGTGGAACTTATCAAGAACACTAGATTTTGATGGTTGGTGGAAAAGGCGGGGGGGGGGGGGGGGGGCTGTACGTTATATAGTGAGAGAGGAGCTGGAAACAGTGTTACAGTTTTCAAGCCGTGGAACATGTAAGAGCAACAAACGTTGACTATTGTACATGGATATGATCAACCCCACATCACGATTGATGATACTGGCGATATATGATACAATGATACATCTCGACACTTACTAGTATTTATATTTTGCAATGATGTAACTGCCAGATATCTTTCTTTGGGAACCATTGTTTGACGCATGGGAGACAATTCTACAATATTTCCCAACAGAATCTACACAAATTCACGTATTTTACCAGCAAAGCTTTCTACGTATTTCACCAACACAATTAACTTGCGGTAAGTCGATTCAACCCCTACACCGGTCATTGATTAATTTATTCAGTAGCATGTCCTTTGCAGAACTCGCTCCCATAAAAACCTTCCGGAAAACTTCTCCGTCATAAGTAAGATGCCCTGCGAGTCCATTACCCCATATAAACAACAATCACCTTCAAATTAATAAGCCTGTGAGGGTAAACGCAGAACTATCATTCTGGGCCGGTGATGGACCCTAACTATAACTTCTCTTTGAAGTTGAACGAGGTAGAGGTAATGGTGAAATCGAATCGAAAACCGATACACTCATCTGAGATCATCTGCCACATCCAGCACCCATCTTCTCTTTGGTCGTCCTCTACCTCTCTTCCAGGTCATATACCCCTACATTATTATTCTCTCCAAACTTTCATGGCTTTTCAAGTGACCAAGATATTTCAATTTTCGTTGTTTTATCGTCTTTAGTAGCCAACCTTCTTCAATATTCAGCTCTTGTCGTATGGATGCATTTGTTATTTTCTGTGACCGAGATACACTTAGAACTCGTCTATAACATTTATATTCAAAGGCATTTATGCGCTGTTCAGCTTGTTTAGTAAGTGTCCAGGTTTCACAGTTTATGTTGCAATGGGGAAGATGCTTCCTCTTAAAAATCTAAGTTTTAATATACATCGACCAGTTAAACTAAAGTGTTTACTTCTCGTGCTTGACTTTAGAAGTCGGAGTGGGTCCGCCTGATGGCGGGCGACGCTGGTAATAGGTAAAGACACAGTGGAGATCAAAATAGTATTCTAAACTGAAATAAAATTATGTCTACAGACAAAACTCCATGTCAGTCAAAAAACACAATCAACGATTAAGTAATTAAAAATGTCAAAACTTTGTGTATTTTGGCTCTACACAATATCAGTTTGGATTGTGTTAAAGAAACCAAACGTAGACTAGCCATCACAAAGCAGAGGTTAAACAGTGTTAACTGATTAGTTTAGTCTAGTTTAGTCTAGTTTAGTTGAGTTAAGAACCGACATCACTGCACACAGGGCATTCCCTCACGCGCTCCGTCCCCTCGAAGAGTCATACTGCTAATCGTTCCAACTGCCATCTGATTGAAAGTTCTCCTGGTCTTCCCTCTCAGTTTTGAGATTCGACCACAAATCCTGCCGATCCCCCGCCATATCATTCTCTCCACATACGGATTCTCAGTCTGTTCCGCCGCTTTCTCCACCTGGTCCCATAGGCGCCCGACCATCTCGCCCTTGTCAATAGGTAATCTACCATCGAGAGGTGCCAGCCTATCAGCATTTTCATTTACCAGCACTCCCACGTGACCAGGGTAGAAAATCCATACAATGTTTGTTTTTTTTCAACCTTAACATGAAAACGGCAGAAATACCTCAGGATTGGTTGCACAGCCACCTTGTCCCACCCCCAAAGGCACAGTACTTGAGAAGATAGCAGCATGCAAGCTACAGCACCAGTTACACAGATTTAAACTACTCCCCAAAGCGCTTGGGAGTTACCGGTCAGGAAAGGACATCTGGGCCAATGCGGCAACATTTGCATCCGATGTTTATGAGGGCTTCCAGAATAAACAAGAGGCGGTGGCAGTGGCACTTGACATGGAAGATGCTTACAACAGGGTCAGGTATGATCGTTTGATATACACTATTTTAAACATGGAGGTCTGCCCTTGAATTGTCAAATGGATTGCGGCAGTACTTTATGAGCGTAAAATCGCACTTCGCATGGGTTCCTGGACTTCTGAACCTTGCACTGTACACTTGGGCTGCCACAAGGATCTAGCATGTCCCCAGTGCTCTTTATTATATACAGCAGCAAAGTCGCAGAAATTGAGGCACCCGGAATTGTTAGAATCTTGACATTCGCATATGATGCGCTGGTGTACAGACAGGAAAGAGAAAGAATGGCTGAAGACTTACAGTCAGCAGTAAACAGGGTGGCGGAGTGGTGCTTGAACGCAGGGGCCTTAAGACACTGTATCGGTTGTGTGGTATTCCCTGGGATAATCGAATCGTGAAGGCAAATGTCCCATATTTTGCAGTGAATGGACGTCCTCTCAGTAGAGAGAGTAAACTGAAGTACTTGGGAATCACCTTCGACAGATGTGAGTGTGTTAAGGATCACGTGAAGGCTTTGGTGGTGAAGGCTGGAAAGATACTTAATACACTGAGGGCGCTGGGAGCAACTGGGGTAGAGCAGAGGATGTTTTACATGCACTTTCCGCAATTAATAAATTCTGTCATTGAGTGTGGTTTTGAGGCCAATGACAGTATCGAAGAACCAGCTTGAAAGGTTGGAGCGCATACAGAATGCGGCAATGCAAGTGATCCTGGGGTACAAAAAGAACACACCAATTATACGCATGGGGCATATCCTTGCACTACCACCAGTTGCTGACAGGAACATGGTTCTTCAAGCCAAATGGTACCAGAGAGTCTCAGCAGACAGGGATCACACATGGATATGGTCAAAGGTCATAGACGGGGTTACGAGGCAGGTCCTGGATGGCACAGACAGAAATATATATTAGCCAAGTGTGTGAAATAGAGAACATCAATCGTGAAACAGAGTGGGTAAAAGTACCGAATGACATGTCGGATTGGCACAAGGTGATTGACAAGATTAGGCCGTGAGTGCAGAGAATGGGCAGCAGGCCACACAGATGTTGAGGTGCAACAACTGATCCAGTCTATCACTCATCAAGGCGACATAGAGAACTATGGGATTACAACCTCAAATATGCAAATGAAGATGGAAGAAGCAACAGCAACCTTCCGCTGATTGGAGAAGACCGCTGCAATAAACATTGTATTTATTACGGACTCATGGAGTATGCTTAGTAAGGTTTCGTGTAAAATGGCTTGCCTCGCTTCAGAGATCACAGACTGTGAGAATTGTATGGATTTCCTGCCCTGTTCATGCTGGGGAAATGAACAGGCTGATAGGCCGTTAGAGAATCACTTCTCAGTGGTATATTACCTATGGACAAGAGAAAGGTGGTCGGGCACAAGTGGAATCAGGTGTAGAAAGCGGTGGAACAGATTGAGAACCCGTATGTGGAGATAATCACATTGCGGAGGATCGACAGGGGTTCTGAACGAATGTCAAAACTGAGAGTGAAGGCCAGGAGAACTTTCAGTCAGATGACAATTGAACAATTAGCAGTATGACTCTTCGCTGGCTGTTATTCAGGTCTACGTCTGAAGAGGCACGAAGAAGAAGAAGACGAAGAAGAAGAAGAAGAAGAAGAAGAAGAAGAAGAAGAAATGCCATGATAAACTCATTCACATGTGTTGGCTGGCACTCACACACGTAAAATAAATATAAGAGACAGAGATCTCTACTACTTCCAAATACCTATCATCGACATCACTGCTGCACTCGGGGCATTCCCTGGAGATCTGTAATTTGTCACTTTATTATAGGATTATGGTATGGACACTGTTTTATAACATTCATTGCAAGCAACATCCATTGTGGAATCGGCAATTGGTTCAATAATTGTATTGTATTTTTTTCTGCCTTTGTTTTACCAATTAGCTTTTCAATTCTGCACATGTAGCAGGTCCTTTACAGAGCGTCGTTCTCATCACAGTCCGCCAAAAAGACAGGCGATATTTCGCCAGATCCCATCACGTGCAATTTCACAGCCAAGTGCCTTTACTCTTTACATCCGCGGACTTCTTCAATGTCCGGAGGTATGTTTATGTCACGCAGAAGTGTCTCATGATGTTCGTTTGTTTGTTCTTGTTAGTTACACCCAGGGCTGCTGTGTCGTTTGTGTTAGATTGTTAGTCACTTTAGTATGGTGTGTTAGTTAGGCTCGAGTCTTTGTGATTCATATGTTTTTAGTATTAGCTGTTAGTTAGCCTCGGATCCACGGTTTATATCTTCTTACTATTATTAATATTAGTAGTTGCCCAACCCTGTCGACGTCAGGTTAATAAACTTAAACTTAAAACTTAAAATTAAACTTTCAACTTTGGAACTCAGGGGTGTGCAGTATTTGAGTGACTCAAAAGAAATAAAATTAAAAATATAATAAATGGCGTTCTCCTTGTTGCAAAAGATATTCTTCGCCCTTATTGTTGTCGTGATATGTGTAATAGGACAATTAATAATTAATAGAACTTGTAGTTTTCAAGTAGCTGCGGTTTTATTTAGGGTAGAAGTAATTACACTAATTCAAACAGTGATGTTTATGTTATCACGGTTTGTTATCTGGAGGACGTTTGTGCCACTCATACGTAAACTCAGTGTAAAACTTTCTCTTCAACGGCAACATTCAACAAGTCCAGTTAGCCAGGATGACACAAATCGAAGATCTTTGCGCAAAGCCAAGAATTCCGACGTTAATCTTTCCGCGATGAACAAAGATGAAGTCGACTATTTAAGTGTTACATTAGGGAAGATGGTGTTGTTCATGTATTTATTCATGTGTCATATTAGCTATCTCACAAATTTATTTTTTATAAGCTCGAACCCCCACTGGATCAGCATGCTGACGTATGCCAGCTTTGGGTCATATATTCAGCTGCTCACGGGGTTGGGTATGTTCAGGTTATTGTCCCTGGGGATTAGTGTGTGCCAGAAGTTGAGAGGCTCATCAAATCCATGGGTCTTATCGTATAAATATGTGGCGGCACTTGCCTTGGTGTATGCAGTTGCTGCTTCCACAATTGGGTTGTACACAGCATCACAGCCTCCATCGGTGAAATATGTCACAGTTAAACTGAAAGATTTGCCTTCAAGTCTCCATGGATTAAGCATAGTCCAGCTAAGTGATATTCATTTGGGACCTACCGTTGGAAAGTCAAAGTTAACAAAAATAGTAGAGATTGTAAACGCTGAAAAACCAGGTAATGTAATGACTTTAAGTGTGAATTTTCTTGTAGTTTTTAAGATAAGTATATTTCAAGTAAGTGTTTAAGTACACACACACAAAACAAACCAAAAAACTATAAATATATATGAATAAGGATATCAACCAGCAAAACTGTGTGGATCTCAACAACAAAATTATTTAAGCACAGCTTATGGAACAAACAAAAACATGTATCAAAACTTCAAAAAGAGTAAAGTGAACAAAAGACCACTATATAAAAAGTGATGCATGCCAACTTTAATAAAGCAAAATCAGCTCATAATGTTTAGGTTGTAAACAGGACACAACAGGCTGAAATATTTATCACAAGTGTAAGATTGATTCATCTTTGTGTGTGCAACAGTCACCCTATGATGATTGGTTACCTTCTGTAGTCCAGCTGACCTTACAACAATGAAATCAAATGTTTTGGATCGTGAACTGCATGTTCAGAGTAATGGCGACGGCTTTGTCGCAGAACTGACTGGTTTTGCCTTATGCAGAAATGTGTGGCTGCTGGTGTTCTAGTGACTGCCACTTCCATCGACGATGAACTGTATTTTTCGTGGGACTTTTGTGTTGGCATTCTGGTGGCGGCATTATGTAAAGTGAAATGCTTTTATATCTGTCCACAGTTGTTTGTAGCATGAACTGCATGTTTGGAATAATGGCGGCCGGCTTTGTCACAGAACTGACTGGTTTGCCTTATGCAGTAATGTGTGGCTGCTGGTTTTCTACTGACTGCTGCTCCTGTCGAAGATGAACTGTATTTTTCGTGGAGGACTTTTTTTTTGACATTCTGGTAGCGGCACTATGCACAGTGTACCAGTGCGGGATGTTGGTTTGTCGAGACTCATGTCTGTTCCACTTTTCACATGAGGCAGTGAGAAGCATTTTGTGTGATATTCACTGGCACAGGAAGGGAGCATAATGGGGACGACCCGTTACTGTGAAGTTGGAACAGCAACTAACTAACAACAATGAATGTAAAAAAATGAATGTAAATATGGCATCACAGAAATTGATTCTGCCAAAAACGTACAGGAAAGTCATAAGTCTGAGCTGAAACCAACCACTGCTTGTAGAGACATTAACGTGGTGGTCTGGGTGGGAATAAAGGAGGAGAAGAAGAAACATGTTTCACACTACCAGTCTGTTCCTTTACTTCCTTGCTTGAATGACTTTATCTTACCCTCCATAGTTTTGAGTCAGATTCATTTGTTTGTCATGTTTTAATCATGCCCACCTCACTCTCATTAGGTTGAAATCTTCTGTTACACTTTCTATTTATTCAAGTACACAGCTGATGTGAAGTTTTTACAATTCAGAATATATCTCCTTTTTTTGCTTGTGAATCATGTAATAAATTAACAATTCATGCTTACATCTCTTAACTGTATGTCTGATACAAATACAGCATAAGGATTTCATGCTTTCTCTTTTTCAACGGCTGAATATTTCTTTCTTCATGTTTTGCTTAATTTATTTCACTCCTTTGATGGTCCTCCTCCCATTGTTATTTGGAATAATGTCAGATAGTTGTGTGTTGGTTCTACAGAGAAAATGTCATACATGATATCATCAGAAACAGACAGGCAGCATATTTTGCCTGCATCATGAGAAAAGAACAACTAGAACATTCTGTAACATCTGGTAAGACAAAATAGACAGGAAGGCAGCAAAAGAGGGTTCTTGACAACCTTGCATCATGTCATTGAAAGGTGACATTGCATAAATGAGAGAGAAGATTCCTACTCTCTGCTAGAGACTAGGGCTTGTGGGGTGTTTCAAATATTTGACATTGCATGTACAATCATATTACACATTGAATCAGTCATTGTATCAAAATATGTACGATTTTCAAACTGATACGTTCATATGGGTTTCTAACTTTAAGAGCATTTTGTTTCAGAATATTTTATTCTGTAATGTAAAAAATATGTCTCAAATGTAGCCCTTGTATGTCTTCAGATATTGTGGTTCTGACTGGTGATTTAGTTGATGCATCTGTGGAACACCTCAAAGAAGCAGCAGAGCCACTTAAGGAAGTGAATTCCTTATATGGCAAATTCTTTGTCACAGGTAAGCTTTAAACTGAAACAAATTGAGTCAGATTTCACCAAGAAATGCATTTCTGTGTTCTCATTTTATTCAAGGGTAATTGAAAAACAATATTGATAAGAAGGTGTCAGAAGGTGAACTATATCTGCATTGATCATTGATACCTACAGTTCCTGTCTCACATGATTTCAGTTTTGATACAGATTTGTCTCCATGTCATTATGTCTAACATCTCATTTCTAAGTCTTCCCATGTCTCTCTTTCTCTCCAACCTTCATGTTGTCACAGTGTATTACCATTTTCATCTTTCTATGACATGTCATAATAGAAAGAAGATCAGCTCTTACATGTACGGTCAGATTACATGAAAAACCTTTATGACGATAACAGAGACGAACAGTATGATGTTCAAAATAATAATGAAGGACCAACAATTGTGAAGATGGAGGTTCAGAATGCTCTTAACCATCTGAAATCTGGCAAGACCCCTGGTTCAGACAGCATCACAACAGAAATGATTAATGCTTTAGAAGAATATGGAATAGATAAAGTTACCAGATAATACAATATATGATACTGGAAATATACCTCATGAATTATGTAATTCTGTATTTATTGCAATCCCAAAGAAATCAGGAACCTTGGAATGTGATCAACATCGAACAATTAGTATAATGAGTCACATCACGAAGATTTTGTTAAGAATTATCATGCAAAGAATTAGGAGGAAAATACAACCTGAAATAGGAGAAGAACAATGTGGGTTTGTAGTAGGCAAGGGTACAGTAAATGCTGCGTATATACTGAGAACCGTAATGGAACGTTCTATAGAAGTAAACAAAGATCTACACCTTTGCTTTATTGACTACACAAAGGCTTTCGATAAAGTGAGACATGTCAACATGATAAGGATGCTTGAAGATCTACAAATTGATGGAAAAGACCTTAGACTTGTAAAAAACATATATTGGAAACAACAAGCTACCATTAGAGTTGATAACAGTAATAACATCTGATGGGAGATGCCTTGAAGAGATTAGAACAAGAATCGCCATTGTGAAAGTAGCCTTTAGCAAGATGAAAAACATACCAATAAAAAGATAAAAAGATGTCAATTGAAACAAGAAAAAGAGTGTTGAGGTGCTACATAGTACCTGTACTTTTATATGGATGTGAAGCTTGGACAATGAGCAGTCAAGCTGAAAAACATCTGATGGCTGTGGAGATGTGGTTTCTGAGGAAAATGCAAAGAATACCATGGACAGCCAGAAAGACCAATGAACAAGTCCTCCAAGAAACAAATGAAGATCGTAAACTGATTAGAGACATTAGACGTAGATAGTCAACATTTTTTGGGCATGTTATGAGATGAAATGAATTGGAGAATTTGGTGACAACTGGTAACAACTGGTAAGATCGAAGGGAACAGACCAAGGGGAAGACCTAGAAGCAAATACCTGGATGGCTTGGCGACATGGCATGGTCGAGACAGAACACGGAGCTGATCCACGACTCTGGTGATCGAGTGAGATGGCAAAACATGACCGCCCACGCTTATCGGCATGGCACATGTTAATGAATAGTAATGAATGGATGCCCTGGAATAATGGTTTGCTGTAGGAAGCACCTTCTGTTTCCTAACATTCATCTAAATGTTTAAAATATCCAACCTTTCACAGTCAAAGTAACATGGAATGTTGCGTTGTAAATGATTCATCACATTTATGCAATACTTCTGTAGTTCCTGCCTTTTAGGATATTGTACTCGTAGTTATACATGTTTGTAATGCATCCCCACTCAGTACTTAACATTCATTGTTCTTCTCTTCATATTATTAAAGTATATATATTTCTTCAGATAAGAAATATATCCACTACATTCTCATATGTAACCGAGTTTTTCACATGCATGTATGAACACTGAGTTGATCCACGACTCTGGTGATCGGGTGAGATGGGGAAACATGACCGCCCTTGCTTATCAGCATGGCACATGATGATGATGATTGTTATTTCACGTGCAGATTCCTTTTTTTTCTCATGGACTAGATTCTTAAATATAACTTTATTACTTAGTGGTCTTCTCATAAGTATAATATCTTAACGACTTATTATCAAATATGTGTTCATCCTTACTTGTGCAGTTGTCAGGTATATTTTATAAGTTTGTTGTTTTTCCACAGTATATTGGTATACTGTTTTTTGTCTCATCTCATTCATGAAAGTTCAGTGCCCAATATATCTTCCATTGTCACACTTTATCACAAATTGTGTATCAACATGTATCCTCAGATAAGTATAATCCATATTTCACAAGTTTCAATATTAAATATTCTGAGAAATTATGAACTTTAAATCGCTAGGCTTTAGTAATAAATATTTGCACCTAACAAATGTAACACATCAGCTTGGTAGGTTATATTACATCTAGGCCAGACTCCTGTCCTGTCATCATGGAGCTAAAACTAATAGCATTCCCAAATCATCAGCTTGTCTGTCTAGAAAGTCGTCTGCTGTGATGTTTGGTAAAACAGTCTTAGCCTAAGTTTCCATCTACCCAAAATGTCATTGTATATTATTCTGCTAATTCTCACCTTTGACCTCAATACCAAACCTGGACAATGACAGAAAAAGAGAAAAGAAAAATCACAACAACAAAAATGAGATTCGTGAGAAGAATACTCAATGTATCAAGAAGAGATAAGATCAGAAATGAAGAAATCAGGACTAAAGTGGGGGTTATAGCTGCACTAGATTTTATTAGAAAGCAGCAAGTCAAATGGTTTGGCCATGCAAGTAGGTTACCAACTAACAACAAGCAATGACGTACAGACCAGAGGGAAGCAGAGGAAGAGGCCGACCACATAAATGATGGACGCAGGGAGTAACAGAGTCCATGGGAATATTGATACATGAAGCCCATAAGCGGGCACTCTCCCACTGTTTATATTTCACCTCGACACGCAAGGTACAAGAGGAACATGATGAGATGAGATGAGACTTCAACCTTATCTCTCCTCTGTTACTATAAACAGATATACACCCTCAGCATTTTGCACCAATCACTACATAAATATTTTCTCCTCCTTGTTTACCTTTTGCCTAATCTCTGACTTGCTTCTTCTTCATTATCACCTCATAACAGCTAAAGAAGAGAATTTCATCGACAAACAGCATTGTATTGTTTGAGTAATGAAAGGATTTTAAAGGACATTAAAATGAACGAATGAACAAACTTTATTTTTATGAAGTGAATGCAGGTGCTTGTGATTTATGCTTGAGAGTTCAATGTCATTACAACAGGCAACCACGAATACTACACTGGTGATGTGGACAACTGGTTTGTTTATCTTCAGTCTCTTGGTTTCACTGTGCTGCATAATAGCAATGTCAAAATCTCTTCCACTGATGGCCACGGCCATATTTGTTTGTCTGGAACTGATGATATACAGGCAGACAGAACCAGGTTAGTTACAATTGTTCTGTTTAATTTGTTTAAGTAGCAAGTTTAACTGAACTAGTTAAAGCGGGAGAAGAAGAAAGCATATAAATCTATCACGCATTATGTAAAAAGATATGGTATATGGCCAAAAGATTGGAAGAGAACTATCTTCATTCCAATACCAAAAAAGGGCAACCTGAAATTAGCACCAACTATTGAACTGTTGCCCCTCCCCCGATGTGTCTTCACCTTGACGTGGTGGGGGAGCTTGCATGTCCCATTGACCCCATGTGATATGTCGATGGATGAAAACTACATATCGGACAGTTCATGGGATAGGGGCCAGACTAAGCGAGACACAACCTGCTGCTCTGCAGGTAGACTGAGGATAACAGTCAAAAGTTTGTCAGGTGCACGAAGGCAGAAGTTCTTGGTCCGGATACATTCCCTAAGGCTCTCTGTCGAGGCTGAACGCCTCTAAGCCATAAACCTTTGGATGTGAGAGCTGGGCTGATACCCACCTACCAAAAAATGGAGGTGAGCACGCTACATGCCCAGTTCAGATACTTGTCCGAAGGCTCTCAGCTGGGGGGTATGAGGGATCCCCGGATGAGTGGGCCTGGTCGTTTCTCGCTCACTTCTGCACAGAGGTAAGGTGCTGAGCCGACAGCACATGTAGCCTACCTCGTGAGTGAGTACTAAAGGAAGAAAAGCTCCCCAGTCACACGTGTAGTCAAAGGTGGAAAAACGTCTCAATAACACGAAATGGACCGCTTGGCTAGCAAATCCATTGCGTGTTCCGAAACGAAAGCTTACCTAGTGGATGTTGCCCGCAGACTGTCCGTTCCTGGTTTGTGCTTGAGCGACCAGTGGCAAGCGAAATTCCCAATACATGGAAGTGAGGAATCAAAGCAGCCATGAGCAGGACGTGACAATTTCTCGGGTGAGCCCAGTCTCAGAGCAGTATGTGCCGGCTCTGCAATAATGGAAGCCGCCTTGGATAACAGGGAACGCCCATGGTCTGCTCCTGCCTTCCCTTGAGGGTTGACCGTGATGTCTCTGACCGTTCTATCTTGACCAGCTGAGATGTGGGCAACATCACAACAATAAGTCCAACGTGCCTCGGAACCCAAGGAAGGCTAACCTCATTAAAAATGCCTGCCGAAGACGGAAGTGCCATCATACGGGTGGCAAAATAAAAATTACCACTACGCATTTACGTCTGAGTGAAATGTCTCGTCTGAATGTCTCTCGTGTTAGGAACAGCTCTGACTACCTAGTTTCTGAATGCCGCTCTTGTTCGGAATAGCTCTGACTAGGTAGTTTTCCGAATGTCCGCTGTGCCTGGAACAGCTCTGACGGGCACAACGACAAGCACATGTCCGAATCGAAAACTCTCTGAGTGGATACCGTCTGCAGACCTGTCTGGTTTGTGCGGGAACGGTCCAGGGCGAATGAAATACCCAATATATTGAAGTGAGGAATTAAAGCAGCCATGAGCAGGACGTGACGATTCCCTCGGTGAGCCCAGCACCAGAGCGCTATGTGTCGGCTTGGCAATTATGTTACCTTTGACTGTTCCAACTTGACCAGCTGGGAGATGGAAGGTACCACAAAAGTGAGAGTCTCCCAGGAATGCTAACCTGGTCAAAATAGCACGCTAAAAGTCGAATGTGTTGGCCTAAGGGTTTCGACCCAAGGGTTCCTAACGAGACACACCGCAATCACATCTGAAAAAACACTCCAGATGAACGCAAAGAAGAACTGTTGCCCTGATCTGTCATGCAAGTTAAATTCTACTAAAAATCATAATGAGAAGACTTCGTAAGAAAATGGAAAAAAGAGATTAACATGGTTCAAGCTGGATTTAGACAAGGAAGAGGAACAAGAAATCACATACTCAACATGCATTTTTAATAGAGAAGTGCAAAGAATTTAATGTAAACCTATTCTCATGTTTTGTAGATTATTCAAAGGCATTTGACTGTGTACAGCATTAGAAACTTTGGGAAATCATGAGGAATATGGGCTTTCCATCACATGTAATACTACTCATAAACATGCTCTATCTAGACCAACAAGCAGCGGTTTGAATAGATGGTGGGACATCAGATTGGTTTGACATCAAGCAAGGAGTCTGTCAGGGCTGTGTGCTGTCCCACTATTTGTTTAACCTGTACGCCAAAAATATAATGAGAAATATCAGAGATGATATAAAAAGGGAGCTATATGATGCCTTGAATATCGGTGGTCATGACATACCAGAAATTTGGTATGCTGATGATACAGTATGTTAGTTAGTTAGTTAGTCATGGTTCCAACTTCACGGCAACGGGTCGTCCCCATTATGCTCCGTTCCTGTGCCAGTGAATATCACACAAAATGCTCCTCACTGCCCTATGTGAACAATGGAATAGACAGGAGTATCGGCAAGCCAACAGCTCACACAGGTACACTGTGCATAATACCGCCGTCAGAATGCCAACACAAAAGTCCTCCACGAGAAATACAGTTCATTGTCGATGGAAACGGCAGTCACCAGACAGACTTCATTGACCCGGGTTTTATCCCATATGGCTTGGTCTCTTTCCTGCCAAAAGCACAGCACAAAGCATGAACTCCGTAGCTCCAGCGACGACTCCCAGGAGTCTCCTGAAAAATGCACTCGTGAACCGAAAAGGCAAACCAGTCAATCCAGCAACAGCCGCCGCCATTGTTCCGAACATGTAGTTCACGCTACAAACTGCGAACAGATGTAAAAGCATTCCATGCAAAATTAACAGCTCACAGTGTCGCGCCACGCACTCACTCAGTAGCAGGGCAACGGAACCATAGCCTCCTTAGTCGCCTCTTACGATGTGCATGGTAGGCAACAGTGTTACTGTTCTTTGCTCTCCCGTATGGGCCCCGGCAACACACGGGCGATTACACAACATAAGCAAATATGGGTGGCCAACCAGATGATACAGTATTGCTATCTACAACACAGAATGGTATAGAAAACCTAATACCTCAGCCCATTTGAATAGTGAAAATCACAACTTATATCTTAACATAGAAAAAACAAAGATAATGCATACAGTTAAAACTACTATGAAGAAAAAAATATGTTAATGAGGAAAAATCGGAGGTGGTGGACAATTTTGAATATCTTGGGTCATTGATTACCAACAATGGAAGAAGTTAAAAGATGAATAACTATTGCTCTTCAAAGACTAAAACAACTAAATAAATTGTGGAGAGGGACAGATAGAACTACAAAAATGAGATTTTTAAGGGCATGCATCTTTCCTACTACGCCTGTGAGACCTAGACACTTACTAAACAAGCTGAACAGTGCATAAATGCCTTTGAATATATATTCTATAGACGAGTTCTAAGAATATCTTGGATAAAGAAAAGATCAAATGCATCCATACTTCAAGAGCTGAATATTGAAGAAGATATTAAAGACGATAAAACAAAGAACATTGAAATATTTTGGTCACTTGAAACGTCACAAAAGTTAGGAGAGAACAATAATGGATGGGTATATGCCTGGGAATGGAGGAAGAGGAAGGTCAAATAGAAGATGGGTGCAGGATGTGGCTGATGACCTCCAGATGGGTGTATCGGACGCAGGACATCTTGTGTATGATCGAGAGGTTTTCCGGAAGGTTGTTATGGGAGTGAGGTTCTGCAAAGGACATGCTACTGAATGAATCAATGAATGAATGAAGCAAGTTTAGAGTGTTTAAATCATGCTAAATTAAGGTCCTGTATCTCAAGAATTCTACCAGTGCTTTAGGAGAGCTGTGGGAGTAACTGTGAGAGATAGAATTAAGAGTGAGGAAATTAGATGAAAATTAGGTCTGAAATCAATTTCGCAGTTCATTAAAGAACAGATGAAATGATTGTGCCACTTCACAAGAATTCCTGGTATCATCTGCCACAGAGAGCCACTCTGAAAAAATACCTGTACAGAGCAAGGGAAAGATCACATAAAGGATGGAATGATGGTATCAAGAAAAACATTGGAGAAATGAATACCATTTTACAATTGCAAAGAACACAGAAAGATCCTTACATTCCACCAACCCCCAAATAATAAAAATCAGTGCAGTGGCAACTTGTATCATATGTTGATCTGCTTCATGTCAGGTTAAAAGTATGGCTGCAGACAAGACAGTTAAATGAGGAATCTTACAGAAAATATCCATACACAACAGTTCTTTTGTTATAGCTCATTGTTACAACTCATACTTTGTGTTTAAATTATCTCTCATAATCGTTAAGTCCACAACCTACTGAGTCATAGGGGCTCAATGGTGGAAGCTTCAGCAACCAGATCTTCTACTGCTTTGTCCTCAGCATTGCACACGTGTGTACAAATACTACATCTTGCCAATTCTGAAATGCTAATAGTTCAGAATTACCGTCCTCTTCTCTAGTTGTCCACAACTGTTCCCTGCAGGATTACTTTTGAGAGGGTCTCATGATGTTCTCAAACCAGGTCTACTTTTGACATTTTGCCACTGAGAAAAGTGGTTCCTGAAGGCCTGCATACATAATTACTTTGTCTCTTTCACAGGTTTTTGTTTTGTGCTCTTTATACCTTGTGTGCAGAATGTTCTTGAAGCATTCAAAGACCCGAAACATGTTCTGTTTTTGTAGTGGAAGTCCAACTCTCACCCCCATATAAGAGAATAGATACCACAAGTGTCTTGTATAGTTTGATCTTGGCAGAAAAGCTGGATAGTCTACAAACTGAGAAAACCTGATATAGTATAACTAGGAAATCCATTTTTGGGAACACACGAGGCAAAAGAAATAGAGGGAGGACTAAACACTGATGTAGAAGAGAATTAGAGACAGATGCATACTCTGGGGAGGACATGGATGAAGCTGCATTAGATGGGAAGGATAGTACAGCCTGGAGTGATATTGACTAGATCATCCATTGAATGCCAGTCAGTTTACAAGTCTGGTTCTAGTACCATATAGTCAGTACATCCCATGGCATAGAAAGGGGTCCTTTACTTAACTCAAGGCATTTCTGAAGACATGAATCGCAAGTTTGGGTTCATTGGTCTTTGTCTTTTTCAGATACGAAGGTCACAAATTTGACTTGGACAAAGCGGTCAGCTCGTGCAGTAGTGATGAACCAGTGATACTTTTAGCACACCAACCACACGCTGCTAAGACAGCCCTAGACTCCAAGTATCGAATTGACCTTGTGTTATCAGGTATACATTGTTTCTTTGTGAAAGAACTGTACTTTTATATTGATAGTAACGTTGTTGTTTTCTCCAATCAATGTGATAATTGGAACAAAAGCTGGAGGCAGGTGTCATTCACACCTGTTCTTGAAATGTTATTTCTGTGTACTCTGTACATTGAATTCAGTGGATTCTCTGCAAATGACACGTGTTTCATCACAAAGTTGAGTGATTGCTAGCCCAGCTACACAGATATATGTGTGATTGTGCGGGCAAGTTTTTGTGGCATTTTATTAATTCACACATAATATGTGCATTGACTTGGCAGAATGAGTTGCTGTCTCTCTTTGATACTCTTGAACCAGACAACACTGAGGGATGAGTGGTCCCAGTTATAATAAGAAATAAAAACAGATATATGTAACTCCGTGGACCAAAAAGTTGGAAATCGCTAATGGCTAAGTCCACTGAAACCCGCCTTGGCGGGAGACATTTCGCGAATGACACCGAAGTTGAATGTGAAGTGAAAACATGGTTTAGAAAATAGAGCACACAGTTCTATGCAGCGGGTTTGGGAGGACTGATAAAACGATTGGATAAGTGCATCAATGTTGGTGGAAACTATCTTGAGTTATAAAAGGGCAATGTATGTATAAAATTAAACTGGTTTCAAGTTGTCATCATATTTAGTTATTTTTCTACAGCCGTTTGTGACTTACTTATGGACTTCCCCTCGTATATAACTCTGCAGTATACACCTGATGCGATGCAGTGA
This sequence comes from Cepaea nemoralis, assembly GCA_014155875.1. Classification (NCBI taxonomy): domain Eukaryota; kingdom Metazoa; phylum Mollusca; class Gastropoda; order Stylommatophora; family Helicidae; genus Cepaea; species Cepaea nemoralis. The sequence goes on along the minus strand of JACEFZ010005915.1, from coordinate 68,998 downwards.
TATATGCCAGGCAAGAAATGGTGCTATATATTGTTTTTGGCTTGTGTGTTTAATGATACAAATGTTGTATTGATATTTTATTGATAGATTGTAAACACTGAAACTTCTGTTCTCTTTTCCAGGTCACACTCATGGAGGGCAGATGTTTCCTTTGATCATCGGGGCTTACTTTCTGAATCCATTTTTGGCTGGTTTATACCAGTATGGTGACAGAGGCAGCCAAGTGTATGTGTCACAAGGTACCCAGTACTGGGGGATTCCCATGAGAATTGCCACATCAATGGAAATTACAAGGATTACCTTGTACAAGGCTGACTAACACAAACTGGTCACCATCGGCTGCCAGGCTTGGTAATATGTAGGTCCTTCTTGTAGCATGCTGCGTGTTAGTTTTCAGTTGGTTTCATTTCATTAATGCATTTACTGTTTCTGACATACTGTTTTCTGACATAATCATATGTTTTCTTATCTTCTTTCTTCCATTTGATACTGTTTTCTAGCATCCCTACTTCCATTTTGTCATGTTTCTGATATCCATACTTCCAATTTGAGCGTGTGTTTTCTGATATTCCTACTTCCATATTGTCATATGTTTCTGATATTCATGCCTTTATTTTATGTGTCATCAGATATCCTCCCTTCCAGTTTATCATGTGTTTTCTTATATCCCTGCTTTCATTCTACATGGTGACACACACACAAAACAGAACTCATAAAAAGTTTATTATATCCTATAAAGGTCAAGCAAATGTTTTTAAATTTGGTGAACGTAAACTTCAGTCTGTGTACAATCATTTCCAAAAGCTTTAGTTACCTTGATCGCTTTGCTTAAAAGTTATCTTCTTTCCAAAAAAATGTTCCAAATGGCCTCCACAGCATTGGATGCACACATGCATACATTGCGCTAAATTGTCAATTACTCAACTGCATTCCTCTGTGGGGGTGTTCCTGATCTTTGCTGCCTTCAGTTCATCAATCGTTTGAGGGTTGTTCTGGTACATATTATCATTGAGATACCCCGATAGATAAAAATCTAGGGGGTTCAAGTCAGGTGAATGTGTGTGGGGTGGCCCTGTCTTGCTGGAACCACTGTTGATCTCGGTCTAGTCCTCTGCGTTGTCCTCCCAATGATGCCCAAAACTTTCTCAGTACTGCCACATAGCGCTCAGTATTTACCGTTTGAGTTCTCTCATTTTTGTCTTCAAACCAATATGGACCGACAATGTGTTTAAAGAATGCAACCCATGCTGTACATTTTTTTTTGGGAGTGTAACGACCTCTGTAACACATTCTTCGGTGCAGTTTTACCCCAATAAACATTAATTTGCTGTTTACATGTCCTGACAATAGAAAGTGTGCTTTGTCAGAGAACCAAACATGTTCAAGAAGGCTGGATTGTCTTCTATTGTCTCAGAAGACAATTCACACATGGTTATGCGTTTTTCCATGCCCGCCTCCCATCAGTTTTTGCTTTTTTTTTGGGATCCGGTAAGGATTCAAAGATTTGTTGGGTCTGTTTTTATGGGTCACCCTGTATCATGTGTTTTCTTATATTACTACTTCCATTTTATTATATGTGTTTTCTGCTATCCTTATTTCCATTTAATCATGTGTTTTCTGATATCCCTACTCCCATCTGATCATGTGTTCTCAGATGTCCCTACTTATATATGATCATGCGTTTTCAGCTGTCCCTGTTTCTATGTGATCATGTGATTTCTAAACCCTACTTATTTATTATCATGTCTTCAGATGTCCAGGTCCTAGTTGGTCATATGTCCTTGTGCTGTGACTGCTTCTGTCTGATTATATCATCAGATTTTCTTGCTTCTGTATGATCAAGTGTTTTCAGATGTGCCTAGTTCTATATGATCATGTATTTTCAAATGTCCCTGCTTCTGTCTGATTATACCATCAGATTGTCTTGCTTCTGTATGATCAAGTGTTTTCAGATGTGCCTAGTTCTGAGCACCTATGGACATGTCCGGAGTGCAATGAAGATACCCCTACTGATAACTGATTCATGTAATGTTCTGGTCAAATGCCTGCAGCCTTCATCAGGTTCCCAGCACACATGAATACATCACAAGCCAGGCTTATCCAACTCAAACATGACAGTTTGAGCAGTAGTTTGTGATGTGTTTCTTTATTGTGTGACAGTTGGAGCAGTAGCTTGTGATGTGTTTCTTTGTTGTGTGACAGTTGGAGCAGTAGTTTGTGATGTGTTTCTTTGTTGTGAACCTGATGAAGAGAACACATATTTCCAGGAAGTATTTTCTCAATAGACCATAATTGTTTAATTTCCAGGAAGTATTTTCTCAATAGACCATAATTGTTTATACATGAGATGTAATTGAATAGTCATGGAGTTTATGTAAATTAGCTGCTGGATATTTATACGCCTGCTTTTCTGGCTGTTAAGTCCAGTTTAAAGCTGGGCTGCATTATCACTGTAAATTGACAAGAGAAATTAGATGTACACAGTCAAGATATTTGGGCACATAACGAGGAGAAATTACCTCAAAAACTTGGTGACAATTGACAACATTGATGGGGAAAGAGCAAGGTGATGACAAAGAGATGAATATCTGGATGGCTTTCACCACATGGTGTAACTAGGACAAGAACTTAGACCTGGGTGAAGACTGGCAATGTGTGAGATGACAAAGAGATGAATAGCTGGATGGCTTGGTCATAACTAGGACAAGAACTTTGACCTGGGTCGAGACTGGCGAGATGTGAGATGACAAACCATGACCACCCATACTTATTGGTATGGCACATGGTGATGACATGGATCAGTGGTAAATAGCAAATTATCCCTAGATCAGGAAATCAACATCCGGATTGGTAAGGCAGCAACAACAATGAACAGGTTAAGAAAAAGAGTCTGGGAGAACAGGAAGCTTACTGCCAAAACAAAAGTCCTTGTCTATCAAGCCTGTGTCCTTAGTACTCTTCTCTATGGCAGTGAAACCTGGACAACTTACTCACACCAAGAGAAAAATTTAAACAGCTTTCATATGCGGTGTCTGCGAAGAATTCTTGGTATTAAGTGGCAAGACAAAATCACAAATACTGAAGTATTGGAAAGATCAGGTTGTGTGACAGTTTATTCCATGCTCAGTCTTCGTAGACTTAGATGGATAGGACATCTTAGGAGGATGGATGATGGTAGAATACCAAAGGATATCTTTTTTGGTGAATTACAGATGGGTAAGAGATCTCAGGGTCGGCCTCTACTACGATACAAAGATGTGTGTAAGCGGGACATGATTGATACAGGCATTGATAATGCACATTGGGAGCAAGTCGCCGCTGAACGTGTTGCATGGAGGGCAAATATCAGAAATGGAATAAAGTCAAAGGAGAAAATTATTGCAGAAAAGTCACACACCAAGCGTTTGAGACGTAAGATGGTGCATGATGGTGGAAATGACCATGTGTTCACATGCACCCACTGTGAACGGACATTTACAGCGCAAATTGGCCTTATCAGTCACACTCGCTACCACCATAGTTAAAAGTTATTATGCCTTTTTAGAGCACAAACTATCGTCTGTCAAGACGGCAAGGTGCCAATGAAATGACATGGTGATGATGTTAACATAAATACTGTTTTGAGGGATAAACATGTGGACATAACTGACTTTTGACTACTATTTAATCATGTATAACATTGATGCTGTTCTGAGGGAGAAAATTTGAAAACTAAGCTTAGAACTAAAATTAAGAACACTTCTACACCCAGTATAGGGACACCTTATGTGTGAAAGCAGTGCCAGAACTGCGCAGCCAACAAGTTTTACAGTTAATGTCTGTTGTATAGCTGAAGCAATGACATCAGTGGAATAATAAGATAACAAGGCTAGGTCAGAAAGTTATGCACCACAATTATTATTTCAGCTAATAATAAAAATAGAAGCATTAAAGTTGCACCAATTTAAATAATCATTTGAAAGTGTATAGCAAATTGCACCTCTGTAAACCAATTCTAACTGTGACACAAAACCGTTGAAATGGCAGATATTAATGACGTACATTACAAACAGAGTTTTAGATTGCAGAGAAAGAAACTGTTGTTAACACTCACAAGCGTTAGTGTGCTGTTTACGGTACTTTTTCAGTCGATAGAAGCAGTTAGTCGCTGGGTGCAAAGAGTTTTCGTTTCTGCAAGTGGAGATATAGAGCTGGCTGATAAGCCGCACTCGGGGTGTCCTGCCACAGCCACTTGCCGGACCGTGCTGACATCATGATTCGCAGAGATAGGCGATTCACAACCCAACAATCGTCCATGCAGTTTTCAATGAGAAAAGGTGGTGTGATTGAAATTTTCAAAAACCTGGGATATTAAAAGGTTTGTGCAAGATGGGTTCCTTGAGCTTTCACACAGGACCATAAGGCCCAAAGGAAAACAATTAGTTTAGAATTTTTGCAGCGGTTCGAGGCAGATGGGGGTGTTTTTTTGTCAAACATTGCGACAGGAGGTGAATCTTGGGTTCATCATTTTGAGCCGGAGACAAAATGACAGTAAATGAAGTGGCATCATCCTCAGCCACCAGCGAGGAAAAAATTCAAAACAACTCCATCAGCCGGAAAGGTTGTGCTCACTGTTTTTTGGGACATTGATGGAGTTATTCTCATGGATGTGCTGCCAAAAGGTGGAACCATCAATTCGGAAATTTACATCAAAACACTCACAAAACTCAATCGTCGTTATTGCAGGGTTAGACCTCACAAGAATTGAGAGCAACTGCAAGTTTCCAAACAAGGGAGGCAATCGACAAAATGTGGTGGAATGTACTGCCCCATCCACCTTACTGTCCAGATTTGGCATCATCTGATTTTCATCTTTTCAGTCCCCTTAACAATGCTGTCCGTGGGACAAAGTTTGAAGACAATGAGGGAGTGATTAATGCAGTAAAGAAATAGCTACGAGAATAGGACAAAATGTGGTACAGATCTGGGTACATGCTCGTTTCGAGATGGCATAACGCCGTAAAAGTTGATGGGGGATTATGTTGAGAAGTAGAAATGCTTACTGTACGTGTGCATAAACATTGTGACTTAATTTCATTTGTATGTTATTAACAGTTAAAGAGATAATAATTGTGGTGCATAACATTTTGAACTACCCTCATACATTGTGCATTGTGAGGGATTGTTCATGTGCCCTTGATCCTCCCATGCAGCATGAATGCTCAGTCTCCTCAGACCAAACTCCTACCCTTTGCCACCTCGTTTAGGTTTCTTCCATTGTTTTTGCATATTACTGTCTCCAGTGTTCTTCTTCATGTGTGCCACACTGTATCTATTTTTCTATCATGGGAGCCGTGGAAGCACAGTGTCAGCTCAGTGGTCATGAGTTTGAATCTTCTTTGAGGCAGGGATATTATTTTTAAATTGGCCAGGGCTCCCAGGTTAGTCTGGCCTAAAATGTGTACCAAGACATGTCCTGGGAAGTAAAGGCAGAGAGCATGTTGACCACAGTAGCCATCGGTTGCTGGTTCATCTGTAAAATATTGACCACAGCACCCACCGGTAGCTGGTTCATCTATAAAATATTGACCACAGCACCCATCGGTCGCTGGTTCATCTATAAAATATTGACCGCAGCACCCATCGGTCGCTGGTTCATCTATAAAATATTGACCACAGCACCCACCGGTCGCTGGTTCATCTATAAAATATTGACCAACCCCCATCGGTCGCCGGTTTATCTATAAAATGTTGACCTACAGCACCCATCGGTCGCCTGTTCATCTATAAAATGTTGACCACAGCACCCACTGGTCACCGGTTCATCTATAAAATGTTGACCACAGCACCCACCAGTCACTGGCTCATCTATAAAATATTGACCACAGCACCCACCGGTCGCTGGTTCATCTATAAAATATTGACCACAGCACCCATCGGTTGCTGGTTCATCTATATAACATGGGGCTAACACCATATTCCCAATATGCTTTTAGACATGTAAAAGGGTCCTTCACTTTTTCACTTGACCTTCAAGGGTTGCCAAGGAAGGAGTTTCTAGATGTTTTATTAACTTTAATAACTGGTTTTCTGAATGTTCAGTTCAGGTCCGCATATTGTCCTCTGTATCACTAATTGTCAAAATCTGCTGAGAGAGATAGCATGTGCAGGTGTTCTTGGGTGCAGTGACATCATTTGGGGATATCCGGGTGAAGTGGTAAAGCAGTCTGTCCCGAGCTCTGAAGGTAGTGGGTTTATTTTCAGACTGTCATTCTGTCGTCTAATCTTTAACATCAATTCTAGTTAATCAGCCAACTGTCATGTCAGTCAGTCAATAAAGTTATCATAATGTTTATTCTAAATATCTTTGCCTTCTCCATGTAAATTTTCAGACCTAGTTGCCACGACCTCAAATACAAGTCCTCATATATATATATTGCATTTGGTTTCAGGTGTGAGACAGGAGGGCAAAGTTTGGATCATCAGGCTGCTGTGTCAAGAGTCCACTGAATTCAATTTCTGCTTGTGATTGTAGTATTCATGATCCAATCTTTGTCATGTAAGATGGTCAAGGGTGACAAAAGGCACCCTTACTGCACTTCTGTTATTTTACAAGTTCACTTAAATATGTTTAGGCATTCTATACTCAAGAGTTGTCAGTATGTTAATAAAATGCAAATGATGAAGATGATGATTTTTGCAGAGTTTTTTTGGTTAGCAATCATGAATACTTACCTACAGGTTTAAACTTCTGTACAAATAAGACCTGTTTTTACAGCATTTAAATGTATTTGAAACTCAGGAGCTGGCTTTATAGAAAACATCCTTTATTTCATTTCCAGACAAACATTTGTGTGACATTAAGTAGTTTTCACATTGTGTTCTTCTATTTGCAAAGTCTTGCTTTGCCTGTATGATGTGAATATTTTATAATATGCAACACAGCATGCCAATATAAAATCTGATAATGGTGAAAGATAAACATTCAGTTAACAAATAAGAAATTGAATATATGTTTATATTTTTTTTTTACAAAAGCAATATATTGATATAAGTATGAATTCATTCTAGAATGTGAGGTTAGATGAATGGTTAGCACAGTTGTTTAGGGAGCTGCAGTGGCCCAGTGGCTCGCATGTTGGCCTGGAGGTCATGTCATACACCCCCCTCAAGGCAGGATTTACACACAACTTGACCTGGGCTCCCAGATCAGTCCTGTCTAATGTGGGTACCCAAGTCAAGGGGACTGGTGTGATATTGACTATGTCATCCATCGGGTGCCAGTTGGTTTATACACACATGGGGTTAGCACCACATACCCAGTACACCTCAAGACATGAACAAGGGTCCCTTACTTACAGTTGTTAAAATAAATGTTGACGGCTATCCTCCTAGGACATACCAGTAGCACCCCCAGTTCACACACACATACGTCTTGATTAGTATTAATCTCCCCACCATGCCTGATAGGTATGTGTATTCCCCCCACTATATCTGATATGTGGGTGCCCCCCCCCCACTATAGCTGATATGTGGGTGTGTTCTCCCCAGCATGTCCAGTCTGTGTTGGTGGGACACTACCCACTTTATATATGATTCCTGTAACCCATTTCTAGAATGGCAGGATGTTTGTGTTTGTTCCATGTACCTGCTTACATTACAGTATCAGACATTTCATTGGAAAACCATACAGTTACTATGTGAATTTATTGTGATTCAGTTGATTGTCCTGTGCTGGCTATAAACAACGCTGTGATCTCTATCTAGCTCTTTTATCATTTAGGGGATTTTTCTTTCTCATGTTTGTTGAAACTGTAAGTGTCTGAATGTGTTTTATTTATTAGTTTATTGTTCAGATCATAATAGCTTTGATATAAATAAATCCTATTATGCCTTGTAAGATATTACTAATTCAGCAATCATATCTCAGTTAGCAAAGCTGAACATATATAAAAAACTGATAATATCAACAGCATTAGGTGGATCAGAAACACGGAGCACAACAAGGCTCAGCTGCATCAGAATCAGAAGCATATTTGAACCTTCAAAGGCCATATTATCGTTACTCAGCACAGAGTATTCACTGTGATCTCTGGCTCGAGCTGTAGAGCCAACAAGGAATTGTCTGAACAATGCGATGAAGGTTCTGGGATATACAAGCTTATGACTTACTGTATCAGTACCTTCAGTTAGATCCGTAAATGTGGCATAGAGGTGGACATTTGATTCTTGACACTTGATTACTTTTGCCTAGCAACGAAGAACATGGAGGATGGAGCATGCGTTGGAATGTCCCGAGTGCAAGGATGAAGAGTATGTGGGAATGTCCTGAGTGCAGTGATGGAGGATGGAGAGTATGTGGGAATGTCCTGAGTGCAGGGATGGAGCATGTGTGGGAATGTCCTGAGTGCAGGGATGGAGGATGGAGCATGTGTGGGAATGCCCTGAGTGCAGGGATGGAGGATGGAGAGTATGTGGGAATGTCCTGAGTGCAGTGATGGAGGATGGAGAGTATGTGGGAACATCCCAAGTGCAGGGATGGAGGATGGAGAGTATGTGGGAACATCCCAAGTGCATGGATGGAGGATGGAGAGTATGTGGGAACATCCCAAGTGCATGGATGGAGGATGGAGAGTATGTGGGAATGTCCTGAGTGCAGGGATGGAGGATGGAGCATGTGTGGGAATGTCCTGAGTGCAGGGATGGAGCATGTGTGGGAATGTCCTGAGTGCAGGAATGGAGCATGTGTGGGAATGTCCTGAGTGCAGGAATGGAGGATGGAGAGTATGTGGGAACATCCCAAGTGCAGGGATGGAGGATGGAGAGTATGTGGGAACATCCCAAGTGCAGGGATGGAGGATGGAGAGTATGTGGGAACATCCCAAGTGCATGGATGGAGGATGGAGAGTATGTGGGAACATCCCAAGTGCAGGGATGGAGCATGTGTGGGAATGTCCCACATGTGGTCAAGTTGATTAATATTCCATATTTCACTGCATAATCCACAATTAGTAGATCATTCAGGGTGGAATGTATGTTGTTTGTTGTGCAGGTTAGATCCAAGAAAAGAACATTCTCATATGATTTATGGAAAATCGCACACAAATATGTAGAACAGCTGTTCCCAGGCTGAACATTTGGGTATTGTCTCAGTACATCACACACTCAATAAGTTAACGCTATCTCGGAGAACACAAGTTTTTCTGCTATGAATGTGAATAATGAAGACACACAGGATAGGTTGTGTAAACAAAAAGACATAATGGTCAGTTTAAATTTACCATGGTAGAAAGTGTAAATGATTATGAGAATGTGTGTTGTATATTTCAGCTTAAAAGATTCATTGTTTCCTTTGTTGACTTCTGCAGTATGCACCCGAGGAGATGCAGCGAAATATATCAGGCAAAAAATTGTGCAAGCTGTTTGTGTCTTTGTTATACAAACTTTCTCAGAGTAACAATTTCAGCTTTGCCATCTTTCTCTTTGCAAGCAAACATAAGAATTTTGTGGTCTAACAGTCTTAAGAATTTCTTGCTTTGAGCAACCACAAAATAAGTTAGATATTGGAATTGGACTCTGCTATTGCCATATCTGCAGAATACACTGTCACTATCGTTAGCATCATCATTGCTCTTAGTCCAGCAGGAAAGCAAAGCTGAGTGACCAAAACAGTATATTGTGGATTTCTTCACGTTGAGAGTGCCAAAAAATGGGCTTCGCTAGAAATTTGTCTGTGATTCATTCTCTCAGCTCCTGTCCTACAGTACATCACAAGCTGTGAATGCTGATTCCTGGACAACTGAGCAGCAAAGACAAGAATAAGAGGAAAGACTATAATCAGATATATTTATCATGAAATGTTGATTCTGCCATGCTGATGTGATATGCATTGTGTTTGTTATGGTTCCTCTTGTATAAATAAATGATATCTGTAGATTTTTACTGAATGGTTTATGACATTGTTAGATACATCTACAAGTAGGCATGGAGATGGAAGATATGCTTTATGTGTGAAATATATCATCTTATAGTCAAACAAAACTAGCTAGTACACCCTTGCCTCTGTGTGTTACCGATACCCTAAGGCAATGCAGACACTTGTAACACGGTATTCTAACATGCATGTCATAGGAGGTTTCCACCCATGTGTTATCAGGACCCGTAAAAGAAGCAATGAATAATATCACATTTAATCTGCCATACATGACATAAGGAGGGCATGGGGCTGGCTTCTCCACTCCACTAGAAATACTTTAGTGGCAAAATTCCAACCATTCATGAACAAGCCTAAAGATGAAAAAGAGTAAGCTGATCAAGAGGAAAAGAGGCTTTTCCAGAAAAGGTATTTGCAGAGAAAGCCGCAAGGAATCTTGAGTGGATTTTCTTCCTCTCATCTAGGGAAATAAAGACAGACCCAAAAACACATAGAAAAATAGTACAGACAGAAATGAGTTGGCTGGGGGTTAATGTCCGAATGGGAGATATAGGGCGAAAGAGGTAATGCATCCTTTGTCTTCTCTCTCAATGATGATTTGTAACTGTTCCTGGTGTTTGATTCCAGCCATGTTAATTAGTCTCTTTACTATTTCTGAGACTATCCAGTGCCGCCCACCAGGCGCTGGAACGCAAATTATTCCTCCCCATGACGCTTGATGGCAGAAGTGGAAGGTAATGATGATGTTGATGACTATTTCTGAGATACCCCACTACTGTGTTCTTTTGCTGTTCAGTGATTAATAGAACTCATAAAACTACAGGCTGTCTGAAATGAAGTGAGAGAAACATGATAAAGGGAACAAGAAAATTGTGCCAGATGGACATAATATACATGAAAAGATTACCATGTTGATAGAACATAAGTAAACCTCAGAGAAAGGAGGTACAATCTATTCTGGCAGCAGAAACAATGCATCAGATTAAAAAATGAAAAGTCTCTCAGAAGCAAACAAACAACTATAGAAGAATATACATAGTATGTACAGCACAACACAAAACCTTTCCAAAGAAATCAGCAGAGCACAGAACAATGCCCTAAGAGTCAGTCAGTCAACAGATCATCCTCAATGGACATTGAACTATTAGTCTGTAGACTCTCAGATTCCCTCCTCAGTATCTTCCTCCGTGTGTAGTGACTGATGACACCAGTTAGGATTCATGTGATGAAAATAATCATAATTATCTTGAAAGGAAATACAAAACAAAATATGACCTGAGAAGCACAAATAATGTTGCAACATTCTAAGAACATGAACTGAAGAATCAGTTGAAATGCAGATATATCTGTTTTGTGTTCTGTATAGGTTATTTCAAAGCATGCCAGAAATAAATAATCAAAATGCTGGAAACTATGGATTAGAGACATAGACAGTCAAAATTTTTTGGGCATGTTATGAGAAGAAATGAATCGGAGAACTTAGTGACAAGTGGCAAAATCGAAGGGAAGAGACCAAGGGGAAGCCCGAGAAGTAAATACCTGGATGGCTTGGCCACGAGGCATGGTCGAGACAGAAACACAGAGCTGATCCACAACTCTGATGATCGAGTGAGATGGCAAAACATGACCTGCCACGCTTATCGGCATGGCACATGATGGATGGTTGGCACAGGTTTGAAAGTTATACAAACGTTACAGACAAGAAGATCCAGTTCATGCTCTGGGTTCTTCTTCTGCGTTCATCCAGAGTGTTGTTTCAGACGTAACTGCGGTGTCTCTAGTTAGGCACCCCTCTCACTGAATTCAGTGGGCAACAGATTCTCACTTTTCCCAGCTTGATTTAGCCCTGAACTATTACACTAAATACTCTCATTAGTTATTGAATGCAAATTAAATCAAGAACAAAATAGATTTCATAAATGAAAATTATATTTAAAAATAGTGAATGAGATAAAGGATTTCAGGTGTCAACAACTCTTGTTATGCAGGGCTAGATGAACCCTCAACAAGAGGCACAATAACAATACAGTTTAGACAGCCAGAACAGATCACTTCTTCATTTTCTTCTTGCTTTAACTAGACACTGAAAGACACCAGTGACCATGTATAGTGGTGCCATCTAGGACAGCAACATACTCTACAGTCTGTAGCTAAGCTTTCCATGTTCAGTATCTCTTCGTGTCTCCCTTCTAGACAAACCAACATGTTTAGAAACAGTGATATATATATAATATATATATGCACTGACATTACATGGACAAAATGCAACATAAAAGTTTACAAATAATTTGACAGGACAAACCACATTTGATCAAATGTAGTTCATCACATGCAGAAATTTGAGGTCCAAATACTAGTTCTCAGGTGTAACAGAGAACATATAAGTATAGAAATGGGACATTATGCAAGAATGATACAAAGACACAGACAGGCAAAAAAATATATGTGACATTATGCTAGAGAAGCAGCAGACATTCTTTCAGCATATCATGAGAATGACCTTGTGATCTCTGACAGACAAATGGTCATGCACAGTTTGGCATCAATGGCTCAGAATGCTGTGAAGAAATGTATTAATAAAGCAATATTTGAGGGTTGTGGGGGAAATAAGATGATCGTCTATACTCGTCAGCATATTTGAGAAGACAAAAGCACACGACAAGCTTAATATGGATATTAAGCATATAATCAGATGATAAATATTAACTGTGAGAAGCTAATTATGTGAGTGATAATAATCCAAAAAAAACTTAAAAAAAGCATGGACCAGGTTTTCATTTTTTTAATAGCACTCTTCTTAACTGACTTTCTGGTCAAGATGGCGACGAGCAGTTGTGTGTTTTGAAACCGCTCCTTTTTTCACATAGGAGATGGATAATTTCATCTTGTGCGTGTAATTTCTGCACTAGGATGTAAACTAGGAGTTTCTTCTCAAGATTTTCGCCGGTGCAACAGAGTTTCATGCATCTGTGCAAATCAATCCTAAGTGTTTTTGGCAACATGTTTAGGTTATTGTGTAGTAAGTACACTAGTGGTGTGTGATGGTTTTGGTTTTCTTCATCATGGCAGGCCAGCATTTGTGCCCCGTAAAAGAGGTGTGGCCAAACAAGAACACTACCGCGAGAAGCCAAAGAAGATTAATACCCAAACACAGAACTGGTGTCGTCAGTTGCTATACGCTGCGGGATTTACTGAGGAAGGGATCCGAGCACTTATGGACTGAATGTTTCGATGTGCAATGAGGATGATCTGTCGACTAACTAACTAACTAACTAGCACTCTTCTACTGGTAACTGCTTTACAGTCTATTTGAAAAAAAAAAAAATTAAAGGGATGCAAAAATTAAGTGTAAATTTAGTTTTAGAACTGAAATGTATGATGGTGCATAATGTAAACTTGACAGTTTGAGACCTGCAAACAGCACTTAGATAAAGATACAGCAGGAACCAGACCCATCATGCCAAGAGCTGAAGCAATAAACATCTCACAAAGATTGTGCAGAAACCTCTTTTTAACTGACAGGAAGAAACATGCATAGTGGACAGAACAGAAAAGTAAAATGAGTCTAAATAATTGTTCTACTTGGTGACAACTGCTAAAAGATATTCATGCTGTAATGGTGAGAAACACAATGCTTAACTCTCTCTGTCCCAAGAAACACAAAATGTGTGAACAGTTATGCTCCTGTGTGACTGTAACAATCAACATTCTATCCCTGATTATACTTTTGTTTAGTCACAGCATATTGGAGAATTGACAACACATTTATTTGATACAAGATGTCTGTCTATACTTGGTCCCTCTTCTGTTATTATTGCCCTATTTGGCAGCTCTGTTGTTTTCTAGGATTCAGAGGGTTAACACTGAGATAATACAATACAAATTCAACAAATATTAACAATGTTTGGAAAAGTAAACATCACATGCATAATCATAACTATGGCTAATTATGCAGCATTCTTACTGATGATTTACTCATTCTTGCCATTTTGAAGAACCAGTGAATGGGACATGATATTTACTTGTCACTGATAAATTAGTTAGCACACGGTTATAACACACACAAGGTGTAACACACTTGTTGTGATCAAGTGGTTGAAACATAATTTGTGACTGAAGCATATAGTTTGTACCTATCATTAAGTCATTAGTTAATCAATGAATAAATACAATACATGGCATTCATGTGTCACTGATAACTGCAGATATAAATAATGTGTGTACTTTTAACATACACTATGACTGATCAAGCTAAACATAGAACTGCACATAACACATACATGGTCAACTACGTACATGGATGAATGTCAGATCGAGTGGAACTTATTGGATGTCCAGCTATAACTGAAGCCTACATGCTTAGGGAGAATTGGAGATTTGAGATGTATATGAATCATGTAGCCCGTACCAGAATTTCTGCAGTTTTCAGCCATCAAAATCATCGTCAAATGCAACCACCACTAGAATGTGTGCTGCTCTACAATGATAAGCTCAAAGACCCGTGTTCATACCACCGTGGCATATTGAATACATGGTCAAGTTAAAGCATGCCCTTCACAGGATGTGGCAATCAAGCCCAGCTATGATTGGCTGTTTATAGTTTACTTGCTAGTCTCCGTGGCTAAGGTCTTGCGGACGCGATTCATGAGGCCGCTTATCTGCGTTCGAAAGATAGCTGCGATTGATTTGGCAACAACAGACCGTGTTGCGCTGGGTTTTAACGTGGTGGCATGGGAGCCGGTCATTCAGAAAGAAATGACAAACTACTGAATGTAAACTTGCCAAGACATCAACAACAGCGGTGCTGGTGTTGACAGCAATGTCCTGTAAATAGGATATGCAAAAATAAAAAAAAATAGTTTACTTGGCAAGTTTACATTCAGTAGTTTACCATTGCTTTCTGAACGGTTGATGCTCATACTACTGTTCAAAATCAATATAAGGCAGTCTGCTTCCAGATTTGCTACAGATGATGTTGAAAGTGGGATTGTGAAAGTGGCATGTGGGATTGTGAAAGTGGCATGTGGGGTTGTGAATCGTGTTAATAACCCCTTCACCACAGACTGGATGTATGGTACTGGCTCATATTTTGACCAGCAGACTTGATGGTGCTATGAGTTGTGTGGTCATGAGACAAGGGGAACGTGACTGCAAGACTACCGGCTGAGTTGTGTGGTCATGAGACAAGGGGAACGTGACTGCAAGACTACCGGCTGAGTTGTGTGGTCATGAGACAAGGGGAACATGACTGCAAGACTACCGACTGAGTTGTGTGGTCACGAGACAAGGGGAACGTGACTGCAAGACTACCAACTGGCAGGCACTGGTTGCCATGTTACTGTGGATATTTCCACAATTGTCAATAAACTTTTTTGATTCTGTTTTGAGGTGAGTGTGCCACAACTAGTCATACAGCTCTACTTCAGAGGTGAGTGTGTCCACCTTCGGCTGACAATTGTGTCAAGCTGACATCCTGCATGCAGACTGATTCCATCCTAGATCATGGCTTCTATCTACCCAATAGGTCGGTGCTTTATATAAATAAACAACACAGCTGCTGAACTACATCAACACAAACATGATTACCATCTCAAGTATTTCTTTTTTTTCTTCAAAAGGCACCATTGAAACTCAGGATCACACAAAACAGTATAGTAAACAAAAATATACCATCAATTAAGGCTTTGTATTGAAAACAAACAAAAAGTGATTTTAAAATAATTGTTAAATCAGCAATATATTTATCCTTATCCGTTATATTTATTAAACACCAAATGCAAAATAAGTCTCAATGATAATTCAAGTTTCTAGTGACAAGTGTCCTAGAAAATATTCACTTGTTAGCAATGGAAAAGTGAATGTTAAAACTAAAATACATTCAACCAATGGTAACCATATTTGAATAAATAAATAAATATTAAATCATGAAATGTCCATGCAGCAAGTCTCATCAACATAGGATAAGAAGAAGCTGGCTTTTAGATTCAGTGATGACATAAAACATGACTGCAGCAGATCAACTAGGAAGCACATCTCAAGTTTGTATAAGAATGAGACAAATGTTGTTTTGCACCATCCTTTGTAACCGTGAGTTTAGAATGGTCAATTTAGATTATGAACATTTAGACATTGCCAAAATAAATGTTCACAAGCAAATTGTCTAACATTCTTTACAATGCCTAAATAAGTAGACAATTCATAATCAGTATAAAAATCTTAGGTATGGACATAAGATCTTGAGATATAAAATACCAACCACAGAACATGAAACAATAAATATTTCTAAGAAAAGAAACAAAGTAGATTAAACAAATTACAGCAACATGCTCTCATGAAATGAACCGTTCAAAGATTTCATTGTCACGTGACCTGCATGAATGCTGATTTAAAATGTGTAAACAATATGCACCAATATTATGCTATACTTGATTTAGATCATGCTCCCCAAGTAGTTTGAGAGTTCTCACTGTGCTTTTCTAAGATTCTTGCAACATCACGGAGATTGACTGTTCTCACTGTGCTTTTCTAAGATTCTTATGACATCAATTAGTTTGAGTGTTCTAAGATAGTTGTGACATCAAGTAGTCTTAAATCATTCAGAATCTAGTATACGAGGCGGAGTCTATCATGCAGTTGCGTTGATGGGTGAAGGTTCTGCTGCAGATTGAACTTCTCTCTTGGAAACAAGGGCAGTAACTACTATTCCACTGTGCGCTCATAGAGTGTTGAGTAAGACCACCATCACAGCACTTGGAACATTCCCATATGTGTTCTGTTGTCATCTTCAACAGCCAGCAAAATGTCTCAATGCTAATGTAGCAGTTGCTGTCTAATTATGTCTGGCCTTTCATCCGAGTACTAAGTGTCAGTCAGATGCTCTGGTCACTCACTGCCTGCTACACCAGTCTCTCTAGGCTATGATGATGTATCTGTACTTCCACACTATACACATCATCCCACAGGGCCCTGACCACATCTACCTTATCCTGCACCACTACTCCATGCAATAGTGTAGACCCAGCCAATCTGTCTGCATGCTTGTTTCCCACCACACCAGCACATTCTGGGGAAAATATCCACCGGATGCTTCCTATCTGTGCCCCTGGAGGCAGGGATATGTTTCCCTGACATGGGCTCCCTATCTGTGCTCCTCGAGGCAGGGATATGTTTCCCTGACACGGGCTCCCAGGTTGACCCAGTCTACAGTAGGTACCAGGAAATGTCCAGGGACGTAAAGGCAGCTTGAGTGATACTGACCACACCACCCATAGACAGCTGTAGTGATACTGACCACACCACTGAGTGCTGACTTGGTCTAAATATGGCCAGCACTCTATACCCTCATGGCGTGGCAAATAGTCCTGCACTAGTTTCACTTATCTATACTGATCCTGCTAGCAGCGCCAAACATGAACACTGTCTAAGTCACAAGACAGGAAACTCAATACATGCCAAATGACATACTTGAAAAAAAAACTCACTGCCAATGCACTAGAAGAGGCAATTTAAAAAGATGAAACGTGTTTGCCACACAGTCAGCACAACATGAATATGATTCGATTTTGTTTTTACCAACAAAAGATAGGAATTCCTTGTTTTACTAGGTACAGAACACATGCAAAACAATTTCTTCTTCTTCTTCTTAATCTGCATTCATCCAGAGTTTTTTTTTTTCCGGATGTGATTGCGTTGTGCCTGTTTACAGCAAAGCTGCATTCTTGCGCCGTTAGGCCGACACATCCGACTTCTGCGGGCATTTGTTGACCTGGTTAACCATCCCGGCAAAACAATTTGAGAAGTGGGCAATCTTACAGCGTGGCCTTGTTCACCTCACTGAATGTATAGAGCGACAGCAACTGAAGTTGCCATGTGTAACCACAGCCCATAAGGGAAGCAAAGAATAATAACAGTTATATATATATATATATATATATATATATATATATATATATATATATATAACAGCACATCAGCAGGGTTGATCATCCATAGATATAATAATGTGGATTGGTAATCCATAGATATAATAATTTAAAGTAATTTTCAGTGTGTTACTGTAAAGGTAACAATATTTGCATGACAGATCTATTAATTTTAGCAAACGTAAAGTTGAAAGGCCAGTATTTTATGCTTATATTTCCTCACTGTTCATAACACAAGAAAGTATTTGGTGTTAATATTACCAAGTGTGCATAACATAGGAATGAACGAACGAACGAACGAACAAACAATCTTTATTTTCAAAGGGTTAAGAATTGGGCACTCAGGCCCATCTGACATTCTGCCCTTCTTCTCTAATTCCTCTTATACATTATTTCAGGACAGTATTTGAGGTTTATATTTTCCACTCTTCACAACACAGGACAGTAATTGATGCTTATATTTTCCCCTGTTGACAACACAGGTCAGTATGTGATACTAATATTTCTCAGTGTTATATCGCAGGCTAGTACGTGTGATCAGTAACAGATACCCAACTTTCTCTTTTGTTTTAATCTGGTTCTAATTTTTATAACATCAATATCATTCAAGGAAAACAAAAATCCAGGAAATAACTTAATCTTATATTATGACAATATTTGACAATTCACAGATAATGGACAATCTGGCGCCAATATGGTGAAGCTATCATGCCCTGTAAGTGTTCGCAGCCTGCCTGTGTTGTTACCATTATGCCGCTGGTGTGAGCCACAGTGATACAGCGGCTAGCACACCTGCTGGCCAGCCTGGTGATCATGTGCTCAAATCCTCCTTGAGATGAGACAAAGTTATCTTTAAATATAACTGGGCTCCCAGGTCTACAGGCCTAAATGGTACCAGGAAATATTCTGGAAATGAAGGCAACCAGCGTGATGCTGACCACAGCACCCATCAAGTACCGACTGGTCTAGGCAAAACTGGGACTAGAAACATATGCCCCAAAAGGCCTCAAAGGGTGCAAAATGGGCCCTTGCATTCTGTGTCTCGTGACCTCTTGCAGAACCCTGACTGAGAAAGTCAGGACCCAGTGTTAGAATAAAGATTAATATTCAATACATATATGATGAAATGAAGAAAATATGAAATAAAACAAAGCAATAAAGGCAATATGTTACAACATCTCTTAGACAATGTTTCCTAGAATGCACAATAAATTAATTAGTGAATGGCACAGGATATACTGACCATATAACATGGCACTCATGAATGCATTAATGTAGTACAGACCGCCACACTATGTTCTGTAGTGTGCAGAGTAGTGTTGCAACTGATGGAACTCTGACGACTGTAGAATTTGTGTCAAGCAAGAATAAACAGCTGTTATCAATGAACAGATAAGTCCTGACTTAAGATAAGGTTTTCACATGTGACATTAACTTAGTGTTTTCACATGTGACAGTTGCATTTTCACATGTGACATTAACTTGATGTTTTCACAAGTGACATTAATTTAGTGTTTTCACAAGTGACATTAACTTAATGTTTTCTCAAGTTGTATTACACTACTGTTTTGACAAGTTATATTGACTTAGTGTTTTCACAAGTTACATTAACTTGATGTTTTAACAAGTTACATTAATTGACTGTTGTCACAAGCTACATTAGCTTGATGTTTTAACAAATAATGCTGAATTAATATTTTCACAAGCTATATTAACTTGATGTTTTAACAAATTACATGAACGGAGTGTTTTCATAAGCTACATTAACTTGATGTTTTAACAAATTACACTGATTTAGTGTTTTCATAAGCTACATTAACTTGATGTTTTAACAAATTATGCTGATTTAATATTTTCACAAGCTACATTAACTTGATGATTTAACAAGTTATATTAATTGAATGTTGTCACAAGCTATATTAGCTTGATGTTTTAACAAATAATGCTGAATTAATATTTTCACAAGCTATATTAGCTTAGCCGGTCTCTCTGGCTGAGGGGTTACAACACTTTCTCCGTAATCCCGTTTATCACGCAGAGTCTCGTAGCGGGAGAGAACTGGGAGCGGTTCGACCCCCGCTGGTGACTTGCGGGATACTGAGCCGGCCGCTCAGAAAGCAATGGCAAACTACTGAGCGTAATCTTGCCAAGAAATCAACAGACAGCTGAAAGATGCTGCTGTTGACAGCGATGTCCTGTAAAGGATATGCAAAAAAAAATATTAGCTTAATGTTTTAACAAATTACATGAATGGAGTGTTTTCATAAGCTACATTAACTTGATGTTTTAACAAATTATGCTGATTTAATATTTTCCCGAGCTACAATAACTTGATATTTTAACAAGTTACATTAATTGAGTGTTTTCATAAGATACATTAACTTGACGTTTTAACAAATTATGCTGATTTAATATTTTCACAAGCTACATTAACTTGATGTTTTAACAGGTTACATTAATTAAATGTTTTCACAAGCTACATTAACTTGATGTTTTAACAAATTATGCTGATTTAATATTTTCACAAGCTACATTAACTTGATGTTTTAACAGGTTACATTAATTAAATGTTTTCACAAGCTACATTAACTTGATGTTTTAACAAATTATGCTGATTTAGTATTTTCACGAGCTACATTAACTTGATGGTTTAACAAGTTACATTAATTGGGTGTTTTCACAAGCTAAATTAGCTTGATGTTTTAACAAATAATGCTGAATTAATATTTTCGCAAGCTACATTAACTTAATATTTTAACAAATTACATGAATGGAGTGTTTTCATAAGCTACATTAACTTGATGTTTTAACAAGTACATTAACTGAGTGTTTTCACAAGTGACATTATCTGAGTGTTTTCACAAGTGACATTAACAACATTCAGTACTGCCTTGTTCGTATTATGCTTGAGTCTCATGTGCTGTTTGTATCAATATTTGCAGTAACAAATACTGTCATTATGCTGGTCCTGAGCAAATCAATCTTTAAAATATCAGCACATAGGACTGAGAAAATCAAGATATAAACTCCTAAAATAAAATTATTAGCTGCTATTCCAGTTAATTATATGGAACCACTACCATAGATAATTTGCTTAGCATCATATCATTGTTTCATCATCATCATGTGACACTGTGTCTAGAATATTGTCTCCACTATAGCCGACCTGAATACACCCCTACCCTGAGCAAGTCACCGTACGTCTGCCAGCGACATATGTGGATGCACTGAATAGCCGAGTCCATCATCATCATCTATAGTGTTGCCCATAATATTTTCCTGGCAACGTCCCTTTCACTGCTAGCCTGGGACGCAGAGGTGTTTCCAAGGCACCAGGGCCGGGTTATATACTGGCCAAGACCTATTGACGCGTCCTCGTCGAGCGTCCTGGGCAACAGGTCCCTTTGGGGTCCTGGCTAAAGTCAATAGGATCGCCGATTCCTCCGAAGTCAGAGAGTGTCTGCCTGTACGGCGAGGAACCACCAGTCTGCACACCAATAAGCCAGACATGGGACAACGGATACTCACGCAAAACTCAGGTCCTGTATGACATCACACTGATGTTGGACAACAGGATGCCTTCATCCGACATACAGGACTTCACGTTGGAGCTCAAGCCAACGAACACAAGCAAGCAAGCAAGCACTGCTAGCCTATCCAGATCCCTATATCTCTGAATGTTTGAAACATTTTGGCTTGTGAACCGTAATGTTATTTAGTGGTCAAATGTCCTCAATTAAACAGCTATGTATGAGTTGATCCTGCAGAAAAATAACAAACACAGACAAATGTTCATGCCCTACAATGTTCTTGGGTCAGGTAAAAAAATTATATTGGGGATAAAAAAGTAATAATAATAAAATAACAATAATATAATATGTAATAAATATTATAAACTACTATATATAAACTACAAGAGACAAATCTAATGGTTTGGTCCTAATGATCTTTTTAAAGAACAGCATAAATAGAACTAATAAAACAAATAGTGTTCTCAAAAACAAAACATACAAAATGTAAATGATGGGGTGATGGGGATGAACTAAAAACGGAATTGCAGAGGATAGGAGTGCAACTTCCACGTGCAGGAAAGGTGCATAGTCTGTGTTTGTTATCTCTGCGTAGAATCAAGACATACTTAATTGCTTTCATTTCACATTGTCACGTGTGAACATGAAGTTGTTGGTACCAGGAATGTTTACTAAAACACACAAAATGTTGACCTTATACTTACATATTTTGACAAACAATGCATAAGCAATATGCAAATGACTGATTAAACAAACACCTTCAACTCTGGGAAACAGTTTACCTGAACTGCAAACTCACTGTTCCAGCAGTGGCCCAGTCCTATGTACAAATATATCAGAAATATAAAGATGGCCCTTAACAAGCAAGGAACAATGATTGCGAAGAACTGGTCTGGTGAAATAGAGGAATATTTTCTGCTGGGCTAGTCATCTGTTAACCTACTGAGACAGCCTCAAAACTATGTCAGGCTGAATGCTAGTAATGCATGAGTGAAATACTTTGCTGTAGGCCGTCCATACAATGGCTTTTTTGTGAAATCCCTTTCCAACTTGACACATTGAAAGTCAAGTGAGGAAAAGAATCTAACTTACTTTAAATTTCACATATATATACATAGGGGAGAGAGGGGTGGTGGTGCTGGAGAGAAGGAGAGGAGAGGGTCCTTGTGCACATTATTATAGATTTATAATGTTTTAGAACAAAGGAAAGTAACCTCATCAATACCTTGTGTGTTGGGTATATGGTGCTAGCCCCATATTTGTACAGACCCATTAGCTCTGGATGGCTGATGTGGCCAATCTCACACTGTCTGCTTATTCTTGCTGCTATGAAAACCATGGTCAGGACTGTCTGGGAAGGAACAGTGATAAGGAAGGGGAGTGGCCTGTCTCAGGCCATGACCTAGAAAATGTAAAGGCATAACACACTTCACACCCTAATGATGCTATCTGTAATGGACTAACCCTTATACAAATCACAAATGCTGTCCACATACATATTTTTTCCGTTTTCTTCTGCTTGTCTTGCCTAGTACTTTCTCACTTAATGTTCTTTCTCTAGTCCATCTCTTATGTAGATATGCCTTCCAAAATTTCATTTACATTTTCTTTATGGTTTTGATAAGTGCAATTATAAATTATAAATGAAAGTATACATTGTAATGACAAAGAATAAAGCATAAGTAAAAACATGGCAGCTAATATTATGGTTTTCAAAAATATAAGACTGAAAACTTAACTATACATTCTAGATAAGACATGACAACAACAGTCTATTTATGTCTTCGCAGTTAAACAAAAGATGATTATCAAATTCAACCACTATATATTTTGTAACCACTGATGATAACATGTATAACTCAAGGTTATCACTGATGATAACCATGTTATAACTTAAGGCAGGAGGCTCTGATCTTGCCCATCTTAATTACTGTGAACAATAAAATACTTATCTTGTAGCTTGAAAGACAGCAACACTAATGAAAGATGGATACGGCTGAACAGTAAATAACTGCAGTTGTATAGCTACTAGTTACATGCATTGTGAAACCAAATACATTAAACCCGCAGCAAAGAATGGCATTTTAAAAATATATACAGACACACATGCAAGCGCATATACACACACAAATATATGTAACTTCCAAGAGTATATATAATAAAACATAAAATATACTTTTCTAGGAACTAATAATTTAATATACAGTAATTAACAAACTAAATAGATCAAAACAAACCAAATGCAAGTGACTTCTGCTTCCCAGTTGGCTACATATGAAAGAATACTAACTCTGGTCAACAGTCAATCATCACCAGACAACACATTTCATAAATAACAGCTGAAAAACTTCCTGTGACATAATCAACACAGATATGCCACACAATCATCTGTACTAAACATAACAAAACAGAGATTAAGCAGTATGAAAAACTCCCTATGACATAATCAGCACAGATATATCACACATTCATCTGTCCTTAACATAACAAAACAGAGATTAAGCAGTATGAAAAACTTCTTATGACATAATCAGCACAGATATGCCACACTATCATCTGTCCTAAACATAACAAAACAGAGATTAAGCAGTATGAAAAACTTCTTATGACATAATCAGCACAGAGATTAAGCAGTATGAAAAACTTCCAATGACATAATCAGCACAGATATGCCACACAATCATCTGTCCTAAACATAACAAAACAGAGATTAAGCAGTATGAAAAACTTCCTATGACATAATCAGCACAGAGATTAAGCAGTATGAAAAACTTCTTATAACATAATCAGCACAGATATATCACACATTCATCTGTCCTAAACATAACAAAACAGAGATTAAGCAGTATGAAAAACTTCCTGTGACATAATCAGCACAGAGATTAAGCAGTATGAAAAACTTCCTGTGACATAATCAGCACAGATATGCCACACATTCATCTGTCCTAAACATAACAAAACAGAGATTAAGCAGTATGAAAAACTTCCTGTGACATAATCAACACAGATATGCCTCACATTCATCTGTCCTAAACATAACAAAACAGAGATTAAGTAGTATGAAAAATTTATAATGACATAATCAACACAAATATCCAGTGTGGTACTCATGGAGAAAACTAAACAAACTCGGGAAGGCTAACCAGTCAACAAACGCTCGCAGAAGTCGTATGTGCCAGCCTAAGGATGCAAATAAAATTGGCACAACACAATTACGTCTGAAAAAACACTCCGGCTGACCGCATTAAAAAGAAGACGAAACTAAACAAAGACCAGTGAATCAAGAGGTGAGACAAAGATGCCCGTGATGGGTAGGCCACACACTGAGAGAACTTAATAGTGTAACTAGAAGGTCACACACTGAGAGAACCTGTTAACAGTGTAACTAGAAGGTCACACACTGAGAGAACCTGTTAACAGTGTAACTAGAAGGTCAGACACTGAGAGAATCTGTTAACAGTGTAACTAGAAGGTCAGACACTGAGAGAACCAGTTAACAGTGTAACTAGAAGGTCACACACTGAGAGAACCTGTTAACAGTGTAACTAGAAGGTCACACACTGAGAGAACCTGTTAACAGTGTAACTAGAAGATCACACACTGAGAGAACCTGTTAACAGTGTAACTAGAAGATCAGACACTGAGAGAACCTGTTAACAGTGTAACTAGAAGGTCAGACACTGAGAGAACCTGTTAACAGTGTAACTAGAAGGTCACACACTGAGAGAACCTGTTAACAGTGTAACTAGAAGGTCACACACTGAGAGAACCTGTTAACAGTGTAACTAGAAGGTCAGACACTGAGATAACCTGTTAACAGTGTAACTAGAAGGTCAGACACTGAGAGAACCTGTTAACAGTGTAACTAGAAGGTCAGACACTGAGAGAACCTGTTAACAGTGTAACTAGAAGGTCACACACTGAGAGAACCTGTTAACAGTGTAACTAGAAGGTCACACACTGAGAGAACCTGTTAACAGTGTAACTAGAAGGTCAGACACTGAGAGAACCTGTTAACAGTGTAACTAGAAGGTCACACACTGAGAGAACCTGATAACAGTGTAACTAGAAGGTCACCCACTGAGAGAACCTGTTAACTAGAAGGTCACACACTGAGAGAACCTGTTAACAGTGTAACTAGAAGGTCAGACACTGAGAGAACCTGTTAACAGTGTAACTAGAAGGTCACACACTGAGAGAACCTGTTAACAGTGTAACTAGAAGGTCACACACTGAGAGAACCTGTTAACAGTGTAACTAGAAGGTCAGACACTGAGAGATCCTGTTAACAGTGTAATTAGAAGGTCACACACTGAGAGAATCTGTTAACAGTGTAACTAGAAGGTCAGACACTGAGAGAACCTGTTAACAGTGTAACTAGAAGGTCACACACTGAGAGAACCTGTTAACAGTGTAACTAGAAGGTCACACACTGAGAGAACCTGTTAACAGTGTAACTAGAAGGTCACACACTGAGAGAATATGTTAACAGTGTAACTAGAAGGTCAGACACTGAGAGAACCTGTTAACAGTGTAACTAGAAGGTCAGACACTGAGAGAATCTATTAACAGTGTAACTAGAAGGTCAGACATTGTGTCAGGGCAGGACATACATAGCCTAAACTTTCAGATGATCAACAGCTGAGCAATTGTTCACATACATTTGGCTGTGAAGTGAAAGAAACTGATACAGGAAGAAACTGACCACCTTGAACAGATCATGCTGAGACAGCTGACGTTAATAAATGCATGTCTATTTACATCAATTAAAAACAGCATCTGCTACTTTAATGGGTGAGGGTGTGTGTGTGGTCGTGTGTGCGTGCACATGCACATGTGTGTGTGTGTGTGTGTGTGGGGGGGGGGAGGTGGTTTGTGTGTGTGGTGGTGGTATATGTGTGTGTGTGTGCATGCGAGGACAATGCTGTGGCAAACAAATACAGCATTACATTCAGTAAGTGCCCCTCAACATTTTCTGTGAATCTGAGAATCTATGGTTTAGCCCTAAGTGCTGTGCCATTAATTCTGTCACAATAAATGTGTCTCTAAACTCTACTGACTTGTCAAATGGAAATGATTACTACAAAATACAATAAATTTTCTTTCACTGCATATCCTCAAGTATGTGACACAAATTAACACATTTTAATAACCTGTGAATAATTAAAAATAATAATTTTTCATGCTTTTGTTGTTCAATCCTCCCACTGATCTCAAATGGTAACCTTAATAAACAAATCAAAATGTGTACAATAAAAAGCTGTACTTCAGCCGCAACTATTCAGCCTAGTTCAATTAGTGTGACTTATCACCAAACTGGACAGCTGTAGACAGCTGTCTCTTGATCAGCTGAAGGCTTGAATCACATGCCAACCACCCCATTTCCACATGTAAGACATGGCTATAATACTGCTGACATGGATATAATCCTGTTGATATGGATATAATCCTGCATGACATGGCTATAATCCTGCATGACATGTCACTTCTGGGTGCTCATTAAGCTATAACTCTATTCAAATGTGACTAAATCAATCAATGTTTTGGTTTAATGTGTTTTTCATCATAAGCAAAAACAAAACATAATTATCATTGCTCTTTTCTTTAAAAAGGAAAGAAAAAGTGGAAGAAGATGTATATTTCTTAGAGTCAAATAGTAAAACCAATAAAAATAAAAAAATGTGTCAAGATTCATAATGTAGTCAGCTACATGATAAAATCTGCTGCCACAAGATCAGTTTCCAATATTTCTAGCATAAAAATATGACCAGTATAAGTGAAAAGAGAGTCAACAGCAAACAATAACATAAATCTATCATGGAAGATTTCTATTCTTGTTACTAAAGAAAACAAACAGAAACAATTAATGTCCGATGATCACATAACCCTAGTCAGTGTGACTCAGCTATGGTGTAGACAACACACAATTCAGCTGTGGAAAATATTTGACTAAATGGTTTATGGCATCACTTTGAGATGATATAAAGCAAACCACATGTATAACACACAGTAAAATCAACAGCAGTTATCAGCAGTCAAGTTTGCATATCACTGATTTCAAACAAAATTAAGCATGCAACAAGCTATCCGTATCAAACAAAAATATGCTGAGTTTCAGCGTGAAAGCACATCATGAGAAAATATGTCATGCACAATTTATGCAATACCAAAGACACAGACTTTTGAAGCATACAGTAAACTCTACAGATGTATAGTGACTATTTTAACAATAACAAAAATCATCCAATATACTGTTAACATTAAAGAAAATTTTACATTCGAAAAAAAAAAAAAAAAAAAATTTGTAAAAAATGGCATTATATAGTTGGTCCCAAATTTGTAATACTTCCCAACAAAACAAACAAGAAGAAAATGGCAATTTCAGATCACTATGCAGGACTCCAGCTCAGATCGACTCAGGGGGCATAAAGGACATGTGTGCTGGAGGCTCAACACAGGCCTGGCATTTGGTAGTTGTTCTATGTAGTATATCTGCCAAATGTTCCACAGATTTGATCTAATGATGTGATTACGAAACATAACATTGTGCACAGACTGTATGAGGTACATTTACCAAACTAAAAGCTACCTCCAGAACAATAAATAGTTAATTTTCTACAGCCTTTAACCAAGGCATCAACACTGCAGGTGACCTTTTTTGTAACTACACAAATCAATAAATAATGTACCACAATTACCCAGAGCAAAAGTAAATTTTAAAAAAAAGTAAATAATATTTATATTTAAAAAAAAAAACACCTCTGAATATATGTGAGTATAGTGTGTTAAAACTACAATGCTATTGAACTATCAAATTGTAAACAAGTATAAACAATAACTAACAGTCAATACGTCATAGAATGCAAGTTCAGGTTAGGCTGTCATTTCATTCTCAGTTAACTATGTCAACACAAACATGAACTACCTGTTCTCCAGCATCTGATGCCATACCTAGTTTGCCTTCAAATCTTGTTGGCTGCATTGCATTAATTCATTTCTTATCCATGCCCTTAACTTGATGTATAAACTCACCAAGTTAGCTCCTGGATAGTTTAACCATGAGCTACTTCAAATGTTTTTGACTACTTTAACTCATTTCTTATCCAAGCCCTTAATTTGATGTAAACCCACCATGTCAGCTTATGGACAGTTTAACCATGGGTTACTTGAAATGTGACTTGCACATTTGGCAATAGCTTCATCGTGCTGCTGACGTGCAATGTAACTAATAAAAACAATACAATTAAGAATGTCAGAAAAACTTACATGCAATGTCAATCCATTTTTTCAAATTCTTTAAAACTGGAACCAGTCATATTGCCTAGATATCATTCTTCAGGTTTCAACCAACAGCAGAACAAATAATGCTGCACACTGTACTAACTCACAACAAATTTACCGTCATGTTTATAATTAACGACTGAAGTCATGAAAGCATAGTGGAACAATTATTGGCCACAAACATTCCAACAACAAATAATTTCTGTTTCAGCTTGGTGGTCCCTTAAATATTATCACTTCAGCAATCATAGCAACAGAATTGAAGTACATGATGGAACAAGGGTCATATGCAAACAAGACTCCCTTAGAAGTCAGTTAATTGCGAGTATATTATCATTTGGAAGTAATCGCTGCAGTAATAAATAGGGAAAAATACTAAGAAGATTGTTATCAGGCAGAGAGTTTCATACAAGGTTAATTATGTACATAATTAGAATCAAATTACTGTGATGACATTAGCAATTATATACTTTTAACATTGACATTAAGTAATAAATTTGCATTTATAATTGCACCTTTTTGCTCTTCAACACTGATTATCATAAAAATGAATGTGCAAATAGTAACAACATTAGGAAGAACTGCAACAAGATTACACCATAATTTCATCATCCGGTTGACTCAACAGACAACTGTCGGCTGTTTGGCTGGGGGCTGGCTGGTCCTCCTCTAGCACACCGTCATCCTGCTCAGGTGTCGCTGCTTCAGTTTTGCTGGAGTGCACTTTCTCATTTCCTTCTAATTCTGAAATAAATTCACCAATACTGATTACATCTATGGGAGGTGAGGATATTTGACTTACTCAAACAATAAAAATAAAAACCTACTGGTAGTTGAGTTGAGCTAAAAACCGACATCACTGTACTTAGGACATTCCCATACGTACTATGTCCCCTCGTTTAACAGCCAGCGAAGAGTCACACTACTAATTGTTCCCACCGCTATCTAATTGAAAGTTCTCCTGGTCTTCTCTCTCCATTTTGAGATTCTACCAGAACCCCTGCCAATCCCCAGAAATCTCATCCTTTCCACATACAGGTTCTCAATCTGTTCCTCCACCTTCTCCACCTGATCCCACAGGTGCAAGATCACCTCTCCCTTGTCCATAGTTAATCTACTACCAAGAGGTGCATTCCCTGCCAGCCTATCAGCCTGTTCATTCCCCCCACACTCCCGCATGGCCAGGGCAAAATATCCATACAATTCTCACAGTCTGTGACCTCTGAAGTGAGATGAGCCATTCCACACAAAACATTCCTTTCTCCACCTTACTAAGCATACTCCTTGAGTCCGTGATGAAGACAATGTGTGTTGCAGTGGTCTCCTCTCACCAACAGAATGCCGCTGTGATTACTTCCACCTCCATTCTCATGCTGGAGGTCATAACCTCATATGCCATACTCTCCTTTTTCAAGAATCGTCCATTAGCCTTCGCAATGAAACCCCAACCACTCCGTCTGTTTCTCACCACTGACCCATCAGTATAGATCACTATGCCACCTTGATGTGAATTACTCTGGATCAGCTGTTGCACCCCAAACTCTGTGCGACCTGCTGCTCATTCTCTGCACTCATGACCCAGTGTTACTATTACACTGTGCCAGTCCGTCCTGTCTACCGATTCTTCAACCCACTCTTTTTCATGATTGATGGTCTCTAGATCACACACCTGATGTTTAGATATTTCTGCCTGTGCTATCCAGGACCTGCCTCGTCTTAGATTATGACCCTTGACCATATCCATGGCTTCGTGCAGCGGGTGATCCCTTGTCTGCAGCAACTCTCAGGTAACATTTGGCTTGAAGG
The DNA here is from genome assembly GCA_014155875.1 of Cepaea nemoralis. Taxonomy (NCBI): domain Eukaryota; kingdom Metazoa; phylum Mollusca; class Gastropoda; order Stylommatophora; family Helicidae; genus Cepaea; species Cepaea nemoralis. Next base: position 38,546 of record JACEFZ010005915.1, on the reverse strand, counting down.
ACTCTATGCCTATCCGTCATTGTTGGTAGCGCCAGGATATGCTGCATGCATATAAATGGTATGTCCTTTGTGCACCCCAGAATCACCTGGATGGCCACATTCTGTATGCGCTTCAACCTTTCAAGCTGGCTCTTTGATACTGTCAGGAGCCCCAAACAGTACTGAAAGACAGAAATTATTAACTGCTGAAAGAGCCTTACAGCATTCTCTGCTCTACCCCGGTTGCTGCCATCACCCTCAAAACCTACTGGTAGTGGCTCCATTACTAATGGGTGCATTTTCTTACAACAGATATTAAAAGTTACTTATATATGCGGCCATGTTAGTGAAGTTGATAGGGATTCCTGCATTATCATCCGCCAACAGAGGAAAGTACTGGCTAACTATTCCCCCATGCATTCAGGCCAACGAAATGTGATAGTCATATCTCATCACAAACCCATGGCAGGAAACTGCTTATCAAACCCGACACCCCATATTGTGCCAAAGGCTATGGGTGGAGGAGAAAAATTGGGAGGGTACAAGCCTGACACTACTGCAAGGAAATGCAAGCTAAAGACTAAATGTCATGGCAGGGCAGACCAGGCCCTAAGCCTTGGTCGGCAACTGGTCTAGGATGGAAGCTCTGACAGGCAGACAGAGCATTGCTTTGCTGATCTGGCAGCTTCTCTTTCTTCTGGAGTAAACTATACAGGCAGAGAGAGGGATCACACTGCTTTGGCGACACATGGTCTGTACAATTCAGCCTAGGTTTGTGCTATGGAAAGGGTATTATGCCATTATATTTTAAAGCACAATAACTATCGTCTGTCAAGATGGCAAGGTACCAGTAGAGTACAATAAATTTGATGAGCAAATACTGCTACCTAGTCATGAATCCTGGTCCTGTTTGTCTTCTGCTGAAGTTATTGCACACCAAAGTTGTAGCAGTGTTTCCAAGTCAAATCAACGAAGTTTTGAACGTTTATAATTCTAAGAGTGGCTGAGACAGGTCTACAGACAAAGTGAACACATGGAACAGTATGTCTGATCTACTACAGGTGCCTTTACAGTGGATAATATGACCAGGTTGTAGTCAGCACAGAAAAGCCATGGTGATTTTGAAAATAGGCCACACAAACAGATTATAAAAATGAGAAATCATCAGATGTCACAATGGGAAATAAGCAAAAACCGCTTCACTAAAGAAAAACAACATAAACAGGTAGCAAAAAATATACTGTATGAAGTACGTACCGGAGCTCACTTCAGAACTTTATATACTGACACTGAGGCAAACATGGACAGAGAAGGAGATTTAAATATTGAGCACAATCCACTACTGGCAACGCCGATCGCATTCTGGTATGAACCTAAGGCCTATCCACGTCATTGACGTGGATAGGCCTTAGGTTCATACCAGAATGCGATCGGCGTTGCCAGTAGTGGGTTGTGCTCAATATTTAAATTTCAAATCCCAAAACAACCACATAATCAAGAGAAGAAGATGTTAAAATTAATTTTTTATTCAAGAAAGCAAACAAGTCATTATATGTCACTGTTTTTACCAGTTGAAACTATGAGAAATAGACACAACAAGAATGTATCAAAGAATTGCATTTCAAGAGACAAATGGCTTAAACAGATAAATGTGATCGTAAAACAGATTCCTATGATAGTATAAGTCACCAAGGAAATACAAAGTCTCACTCCTCACACAGTAACAATATCCTTATTTGCCACCTTGATGAGACAAGGGGGCTTAAGGATAGTCACCAGAGACTGGAGCACAAATCTGGTCAATATATCTAAACTATAAATAATATAAAAGAAAACAACAAAGAAAGAATCATGTGCTGTGGCCTCAAAATAATAAGATGAAATTGAGGAAACAACTGTGCCGAGAAGGTCAGAGCAAAAATGTAGTATTCTTTAAGTGGTTAATACAACAACTCAAAGCTGAAACACTAGCCAACCAGTGCAACAGAATAATAAAGAAAGATTACTACAGAACTAACTAAAGGAATCTAGAGACTCAATATAAAATGAAGGCAGGCCTATCTGAAAGGTCTGCAGTAGTCAGGAAAGGGGTGGAATGCAGATCATCCTCATCATGTGCCATGCTGATAAGAGTGGGCGGTCATGTTTGGTCATCTCACACGATCACTGAGTCATGGATCAGCTCTGTGTTCTTGTCTCGACCATACCATGTGGTCAAGCCAGTTGTCACCAAGTTCTCCAATTTATTTCTTCTCATAACAATGCAGATGGAGGAACATATATTCACAAACTTCTTATTTTTCTGAAGTTTCAGCTGGCAGAAGACAGCATACCAAACACTGAACAAAACAACCTAACAACACCGCAGAAAGACATCAGTCATCAGATAACTGCACAAACAAAAACAACAGAACTGGTGGAATCTGGAATAAGCATAAGTTAAAAACTACTAAAACCAAGAACAATCATAAAGAAAGAAGTCACAAAGGTAAAGAAACAAGAAAATAAATGTGCAAAAAAAATCAGGAAAACTGCAAAAAAAAAATACTTTTTAAAAAATTACATAAATACCTCAAATATAAGCAATGCTAACAGGATAAATATAAGCAATGCTAACAGGATAGAAGGCTGAAAGAGGTCTAAATAATTGTGTCCTCACAGATCAGACCAAGAACTCATTCACAAAATTACTTTAGGATTAAAAAAAAATAAAACAAAAGTTCTGTGACTATGCAGGCACACTGAAAACACAGAAACTATAGCAATGTTTTGAGATTTGTCCTACTCTCGTCATCATGTATCGTGTCAAAGTCTGAAGATGAGAGCAGAATTCTTGAAGCATTGCTATCATTATTATTTGTATTATTATTAAGGCCCGCTCCATCTTCACATGTGTAAACGTTCCTCTGATATTTCATCATCATGTGCCATGACATATCATCGCCATGATTCACCATCTCATACAATCCCCAGATATATCATCATCATGTGCCATGACATATCATCGCCATGATTCACCATCTCATACAATCCCCAGATATATAATCATCATGTGCCATGACATATCATTGCCATGATTCACCATCTCATACAATCCTCAGAGTCTTGAGTCAGGTCTGTATTCTGGTCCTGATTATGCCCGGTGGCCAAACCATCCAGGCATTTATCCCTTTGTCTTCCACTTGCTCTTTTCTCATCAAGTCTGCCAGTCATATTTATGTTTTCAGGTTAATTTTTACCAATAACATGCCCCAAATAATCTTGGCCATCCACGCCTAATTTTCATTCATTTCTATATTCTTCCAAGTATTCTTTGCTTCTTCCTCAGAAAGCACATTTCCACTAATATATACAGGCTGCATATGAAATAAATGGAATAAGTTACACAAAGAACATAGACATGAAGAGTTTCTACGAAACATACATGAATACAACACATTGAAGAAAACAAAACATGCTCCATTCCTCAACTGATAACATTCAGCGAGAAGTAAAAGGTAAAACAAGACAGCATGACATGAGTGAGGTGATCACCTACCTTCTGTCACATTCTCACATAAGCCTGTGTCTCTAGGAAGAGAAGAAGTCTTCTGGTGAACTGACAGTGGCACCTGGCTCTGACAGTCAGCACCACTTTTTGCCCGACTTAATCTTTTGATTTTGTCTTTGACAGACAGCCTAAGTGTTGCAGAATCTGTTACAACACCCTCCTCTTGGCGAGCGGGCTTTGTTCGTAATTCTAAGTCTGAGCCTTCTGCACTGTGTGAGTCTGTCACATCTGTTGGTGGTGCGGATGATGATGGTGATTTGACTGTTGCTGGTGACTTACATTCAGAAGATGATGGTGATTTGACTGTTGCTGGTGACTTACATTCAGAAGCTGTTCCCAGTAATGCAATTGTTGTGATGTGGAAATGAAGAGAACAAAACAAATATTACATGCCATGCATCAAATGAAATAATCCAGATAAAATTTAGCAAAAACAAACAAGGCAAAACAAAAGAAGTGCAGTGCAACACAATAATTAAACTGTATAGATCAACAAGAATAATAGCAATGAAGGTTATTCAAATACTGATTAGTTATGTGAAATATGTTTATAATATATAGGATTGATGTGCAGTAGTTGTATAAACTAAGTGTGATAGTTATGTGAACTGCACTGTGATATTCATATAAACTGTAGAGTGATACTTGTATAATAATATAGTGTGTTTGCTGTATAAATTGTAGTGTGATAGTTGTATTAACTGTAGTTAAGTAGCTGTATTAACTGTAGTGAATTAGCTGCATAAACTGTTGTAGTAGCTGTATAAACTGTAGTGGGATAGCTGTATAAACTGTAGTGGGATAACTGTATAAACTGTAGAGTTAAATTTTTTTTTATTTTTAAATTCGCATATCCTTTTACAGGACATCACTGTCAACAGCAGCATCTGTCAGCTGTCTGTTGATTTCTTGGCAAGATTACGCTCAGTAGTTTGCCATTGCTTTCTGAGCGGCCGGTTCAGTTATCCCGCAAGTCACCAGCGGGGGACGAACCGCTCCCAGTTCTCGCCCGCTACAAGACTCTGCGTGATAAACGGGATTACGGAGAAAGTGGTGTAATCCCTCGACCAGAGAGACCGGCTGTAGTGTGATAGCTGTATAAATTGTAGTATGATAGCTATATCAAGTGTAGTCTGATAGCTGTATAAACTGCAGTGTGATAGTTGCATTAATTGTAGTGAAGTAGCTGTATAAACTGTAATGTAGTAACTGTATAAACTGAGTATTATAGCTGTATAAACTGCAGTATGATAAGCTGTATAAACTGCAGTATGATAGCTGTATAAACTGCAGTATGATAGCTGTATAAACTGCAGTATGATAGCTGTATAAACTGTAGTGTGATAGCTGTATAAACTGTAGTGTGACTTCTATAAACTGTAGTGTGATAGCTGTATAAAATGTAGCATGATAGCTGTATAAACTGTAGTGTGATAGCTGTATAAACTGTAGTGTGATAGCTGTATAAACTGTAGTGTGATAGCTGTATAAACTGTAGTGTGATAGCTGTATAAACTGTAGTATGATAGCTGTATAAACTGCATTATGATGGCTGTATAAACTGTAGTGTGATAGCTGTATAAACTGTAGTGTGATAGCTGTATAAACTGTAGTGTGATAGCTGTATAAATTGTAGTGTGATAGCTGTATAAACTGTAGTGTGATAGCTGTATAAACTGTAGTGTGATAGCTGTATAAACTGTAGTGTGATAGCTGTATAAACTGTAGTGTGATAGCTGTATAAACTGTAGTGTGATAGCTGTATAAACTGTAGTGTGATAGCTGTATAAACTGCAGTATGATAGCTGTATAAACTGCATTATGATGGCTGTATAAACTGTAGTGTGATAGCTGCATAAACTGTAGTGTGATAGCGGTATAAACTGTAGTGTGATAGCTGTATAAAGTGTAGTGTGATAGCTTTATAAACTGTAGTGTGATAGCTGTATAAACTGCATTATGATAGCTGTATAAACTGTAGTGATTTCCATAAACTGTAGTGTGATAGCTGTATAAACTGTAGTATTATTGCTGTATAAACTGTAGTGTGATTCTATAAACTGTAGTATTATTGCTGTATAAACTGTAGTGTGACTTCTATAAACTGTAGTGTGACTTCCATAAACTGTAGTGTGCTTCTATAAACTGTAGTGTCTTCTATAAACTATAGTATGACTTATATAAACTTTTGTGTGACTTCTATAATCTGTAGTGTGACTTCTATAAACTGTAGTGTGACTTCCATAAACTGTAATGTGACTTCTATAATCTGTAGTGTCTTCTATAAACTGTAGTGTGATGTATATAAACTTTTGTGTGACTTCTATAAACTGCATTGTGACTTCCATAAACTGTAGTGTGACTTCTATAAACTGTAGTGTGACTTCTATAAACTGTATTATGATAGCTGTATAAACTGTAGTGTGACTTATATAAACTTTTGTGTTACTTCTATAAACTGTATTATGATAGCTGTATAAACTGTAGCATGACTTCCATAAACTGTAGTGTGACTTCTATAAACCGTAGTGTGACTTATATAAACCATAGTGTGACTTCTATAAACCATAGTGTGACTTCTATAAACTGTAGTGTGACTTCTATAAACTGTATTATGATGGCTGTATAAACTGTAGTGAGACTTCTATAAACTGTAGTGTGACTTCTATAAACTGTAGTGTGACTTCTATAAACTGTAGTCATTCATTGGCACCTTTCCGTCTTGACAGATGTTAGTTTGGTACATTGTGCTTCAAAAAGGCTTAATAACTACGATCCATGGCGGTGGCGAGTGTGGCTGGTAAGGCCAATTCTTGCTGCAAATGTTTGCCCACAGTAGGTTCATGTGAAGACATGGTCACTTCCACCATTTTGCACCATCTTACGTCTCTCACGCTCTGTGTGTGCTTTATCTGCAATCATTTTCTCCTTTGTCTTTATTCCGTTTCTGATAGTTGCCCTCCATGCAACACGTTCAGCGGCGACGTGCTCCCAATGTGCATTATCAATGCCTGTATCAATCATGTCCCGCTTACACACATCTTTGTATCGTAGTAGAGGCCGACCCTGAGATCTCCTACCCGTCTGTAATTCACCAAAAAAGATGTCCTTTGGTATTCTACCATCATCCATCCTCCTAACGTGTCCTATCCATCTAAGTCTACGAAGACTGAGCATGGAATACACCGGCACACAACCTGATCTTTCCAATACTTCAGTATTTGTGATTTTGTCTTGCCACTTAATACCAAGTATTCTTCGCAGACACCGCATATGAAAGCTGTTTAAACGTTTCTCTTGGCGTGAGTAAGTTGTCCAGGTTTCACTGCCATAAAGAAGAGTACTAAGGACACAGGCTTGGTAGACGAGGACTTTTGTTTTGGCAGTAAGCTTCCTGTTCTCCCAGACTCTTTTTGCTAACATGTTCATTGTTGTTGCTGCCTTGCCAATCCTGATGTTGATTTCCTGATCGAGGGATAATTTGCTATTTACCTCTGATCCTAGATATGTAAAATGGTCTACTATCTCCAGTTCGGCGTCGTCAATAAAGATTGATGGTACACCATGTGCACCTTGTGACATAATCTGTGTCTTCTTTTTGTTAACTGTTAAAAAAAATTCAGAACAAGCATTGGTGAATGCAGATAGTAGGTGTTGTAATTCTTCCTCAGAGTGGGTCGTAATCGCAGCATCATCCGCAAAAAGCAACTCTCTGATTAGCACCCTGCTAATTTTGGTCTTGGCCTTCAATCTCTGAGCATTATAGAGGCCACCATCTGAGCGTGAGTGAATGTATATACCGTCATCCTGATCACGAAAGGCATATTTCAGTAGAAGTGAAAAGTATATCCCAAAGAGGGTGGGGGTTAGTACACAGCCTTGCTTAACTCCACTCTTGATTTCAAACTCTTCTGAAGTTGAGCCATCAAACTTGATTATACCCTTCATGCCTGTGTGGAACGATTCCACAATAGACAGAAGAGTTGGTGGGCAGCCAATCTTCTTTAGTGCTTTGAACAGACCCTCACGACTGACCAAATCGAATGCCTTTGTGAGGTCGATGAAGGCAATAAACAGTGGCTGATTTTGTTCCCGGCATTTTTCTTGCATCTGTCGCAATGAGAATATCATATCAATGGTAGACCAGTTCTGACGGAAGCCGCACTGTGATTCGGGGTAGACTTGATCTCCCAGGACTTGAAGTCTGTGCAGGACAATTCTGGCAAATACTTTCCCAACAATACACAGAAGTGAGATACCCCTATAGTTGTTACAGTCGCTCCTATCTCCCTTGTTCTTGTACAGCGTTATGATGTTTGAATCTTTGAAATCCTGTGGGACTTGTCCTTCTCGCCAGCATAGCTCTATTAGCTGGTGGATCTGTAGAGCGAGTGTGTCTTGCCCACTCCTGATCACCTCTATTGGAATCCCATCCTTACCTGGAGCCTTGCCAGATGCAAGCTCATTTATAGCACACTTAACTTCTGTTATAGTGGGAAGTGTGTCCAGGTGGTCAAGAGTTGGCATGCCCTCTATGGCGTTGAGGGCATCATCCGCTAGCTTGGTCTCACTTGAGTAAAGCTCTAAATAGTGCTCGACCCATCTATCCATCTGCTGTTTCTTATCAGTGATGATTTCTCCAGTCAAGGTTTTCAGCGGTGCACTTCTTTTGATCATTGGACCACAGGCTTTCTTTATCCCTTCATACATGCTTCTGATGTTTCCCTTATCACTTGCGATTTGAATGGACTCACATAACTTGATCCAATAGTCATTCGCACACTGCCTGGCAGCCTTTTGTACATCCTTCCTCGCTTGCTTCAGCTCACTCAGAGTGTTACGTGTTGGTCTTTCCTTGTTTCTTAAGAGAGCTATCTTCTTTTTATCAATCAAGGGCTGCAGTATCTGGCTGTTTGCCGCAAACCAGTCCTGCCTCTTATGATCCACAGTGCCGTAAACCCCTACCGCTGTTTTATAAATAGTTTCCTTAACTTTACTCCATTTATCATTTACTATACAATTTTCTGATGTATCATTGAAAGTGTCTTCAAGTTGCTGTTGAAATTCAAAGCACTTTCCAGGATCGTGAGTGGTAGTAATATTAATCCTGGGGCTAGACTTGTGTTTAGCTGTGTAGATTCTCTTTGGTCTCAGTCTAACCCTTGCAACAACCAAAGAATGATCTGTATCACAGTCAGCACTGTGGTAACTTCGAGTTAATGATGTATGGTTCAGATGTTGTCTCCGTGTGATAATGACGTCCAGCTGATGCCAATGGCTGGATCTTGGATGTTTCCATGTGACCTTATGCATCTCTTTTGTTTTAAAAAAGGAGTTTGTAATACATAGGTCGTTTCTAGTGCAATGCTCCAGCAGCCTTTGCCCATTATCATTCATGCGACCGATGTTGTATTTTCCAAGGCACACTGGCCATGAACTCGAGTCCTTGCCCACACGAGCATTGAAATCACCGAGCATATAAATGTAGTCGGATTTTGGAACTGCCTTGATCGCAGAGTCTAGCTGCTCATAGAACGTATCCTTCACATCATCAGAGGAAGCGAGTGTCGGTGCATATGCAGTGAGAATGGTGGCAAATCCACAAGAGGTTGCCAAGCGCAGTGATAATAATCTTTCATTACCTCCAGCTGGGATATCAATCATTCCCAGTAGCGAATTCTTCACTGCAAAGCCCACACCATGTTGCCTTTTTTCTGCCTGCCCTCTTCCCTTCCAAAAAAAGGTGTAATTGTTTTCCCTGAGTGACCCTTCCTCAGCGAGGCGAGTCTCCTGCAGGCCAGCAATATCAATGTTAAGACGATTGAGTTCAGCATCAATCACAGCCGTTTTTCTCACATCGTCAATATTTGTCAAGTCAGTGGAAAATCCTGGACACATGGTTCTCACGTTCCAGGTTGCAAGCCGTAGCTTGAGGTTTCTATTCTTTTTATTAGTACCTGGTGCATTGGTTTTACAGCCTGCGATTCAGATTTTGTCCTAGCCCCAAGCACCCATTGAAGCAGGCAGGCTGTGGCGGATCAGCACCCAATTGGCTGGGGGCTGCCCAGCTTGAGGCGGGCGGTAGCTGATCAGTGACACCTGTAGGTGTCTCCCACCGTCAGAGGCAACGCGTGGCGCCCCATGTCTACGCCAACTGACAAGGACTTATAACCCGTAACAGTTGCCTCTCGCTTTGATTCCGAGACCGGTTAAGACCAGGGATGGAGTTATTGCCTCTCCATAGCACAAAGCCTGGGCTAAAATAAAGAAACCATGTGTTGCCCATGCAGCATGATCCCTCTCTCGGCCTGCCTAGTTCACTCCAGAGGAAAGTTGACACCTATAATCTGGAACAAGACAAGCTGCAGAAGCTGCCGGATCAGCAAAGCAATGCTCTAACTGTCCGCCTGTCGGAGCTTCGATCCTAGACCAGCTGCCAACCAAGGCTTAGGGCCTGGTCTGCCCTGCCATGACTTATTTTGTCTTTGGGTTGCATTTCCTCGCACCAGGATAAGGCTAGTACCCTCCCAATTGCGCTCTTCCGCCCGAAGCCGTTGGCACAATGTGGGGTGTCGGGTTTGGTAAGCGCCGCCCAACATTCGGCGCTGACAGAAAGCAGGTAGTACCGTCTACTGTCATACGGTAGCTCAGTCATATCTGACTAAGACCTGACTGTCAAATTTAAAGTTATTATATTATTAAATATTAAAATACGTTTGACTTGAGTTATCAATCAAAAGTGTCACCGAACCGGTTTAGTGTCCGTGCAGGCACTTAATATTTCGATAATATGCTAACAAACAATTATAACATTTCTAAGCAGCATGGCCGTAAACCCTAAGATCGAAACGCAAGAAACGATCTGACAACACAAACACTCTTGGTTTTCTTTCACCGGAAGTCATTTGTGAGTCATAAACTGTAGTGTGACTTCTATAAACTGTAGTGTGACTTCTATTAACTGTAGTGTGACTTCCATAAACTGTAGTGTCTTCTATAAACTGTAGTGTGACTTCTATAAACTGTAGTGTGACTTCTATAAACCGTAGTGTGACTTCTATAAACTGTAGTATGACTTCTATAAACTGTATTATGATAGCAGTATAAACTGTAGTGTGATACTTGCATAAAATGTAATGTGACTTCTATAAACTGTAGTGTGATATACTTGTAGAAAAACAAAGTTAGTTGTATATCCTTTATATGACATTGCAGTCAACACCAGCAGTTTGTTTTGCTGTTGTGGTCTCTTGGCAAGTTTATGTTTAGTAGTTTGCCATTGCTTTCTGAACGACCGGCACCCATACCAATTCGTAAAAAACCAACACAATGCAGTCTGCTGCTGAATCACGTGCATCTGTGTTGTGAACATGGGTATGCAGGATCATGAACAGCGTCCATAACTCCCTTTGCCATGGAGCTGGCTACTTGTAGAAACTACCATTTATTTTAAATATACCACTCTTAGCTAATTGTGATAATTTTACTATAGTTGACAGACATGTCTCATTTAAACTGTAATTTGTTTAACTAACCATAAGGTATACAGTTTGTCTGCCTGGTACATAGCCAAGTGTTTGTAGCCCATACATGAATTTAACAAGTTTACAACTATCTGGTCATGAATAAATGAGCTTCTGTTGAGCACAGAAAACTTTTCTATTGACATCAAGTTTGGGAATACTTCACATTCTCTGTCATACAATATGACCTAACAAGCAGGTTTAAGCAACAGAACAGAAACACAAGCAAAGGAGAGCATTCTGAAGTACAGCTACAGGTCAAAGTCTATGAGATGTAAGATTGGACTACACACAAAATGTACTCCAACAAAAGAAATGTTCATATTACAACATTGGACAATCAAGAAATCATCAGAAGCAAAGAAAATAGCTGACTATTTATGCAAAAAAAAAATTTAAACAAAACAATCTTTTTTCTATGTGCAATAAATTTGAACATGAAACATACAGTGCTACTTAAAATGATTCTATTCACTGATCTGTGCATACTTAGGACAATTAAGCAGACTAGTTTTAGTAGTCATAAAAACCATATATACAAACACATCCACATATGCATGTAACGTACATGTGTGTATGTGAACACAAAACCGCACTGTAATGAAAGATAACTACAAAAGTTTAACTACTTAACTTCTCCCTCCACATTAATGATTTCATTAAAAATGATCGCTAGTTTCAGGCTCATGTCATTCACATACAGTTATTGATGGAAGGAAGTTGCTTGATGCCATATCTGTTTACATTCATGACTATATGTTGGTCAGGACTGTAGTAGATCTTTGCCTTACATCCAAAGATCTTACAATCTTGAACCTGTGATCATAATCATGAGGCAGATCTTTGCCTTGCACACAGAGTTCTTACAATCTTGAACCTGTGATCATAATCATGAGGCAGATCTTTGCCTTGCACACAGAGATCTTACAATCTTGAATCTGTGATCATAATCATGAGGCAGATCTTTGCCTTGCACACAGAGATCTTACAATCTTGAACCTGTGATCAAAATCATGTGGCAGATCTTTGCCTTGCACACAGAGATCTTACAATCTTGAACCTATGATCATAATCATGTGGCAGATCTTTGCCTCACACACAGAGAAATCTTACAATCTTGAACCTGTGATGATAATCATGTGGCAGTTCTTTGCCTGGCACACAGAGATCTTACAATCTTGAATCTATGATCATAATCATGTGACAGATCTTTTCCTCACACACAGAGAAATCTTACAATCTTGAACCTGTGATCCTAATCATGTAGCAGATCCTTGGCAGAATGTGGCTCTCATCATTGCTCCACTGAAAAGTTTCTTGATATCTGGCTACTTATCCCACCACATGCTTTTTCGATGATGGCAAAGAACAACAGCACACAAAGACTTAAAATGCACAGAATACTTAATAAAAACTGCATTCTTTTTATCCTGACCTTCCCACATTTTCATCTGAGCGTGATTTCTTATACTAATAATAGAAATACTGATAACATGACAAATTATAATGACCAATTCTTTCAATGGAGTGATGGGATTGTTGTCCACAAAGATAACTGGACCCAAAAAATGAAGATTAAGTTAACTTTGTTCTCGATTTTCTCTGTTAATTTCACTTTAAATGAGACTAACAAAAATGCTTCCAGTACCAACTGTGGAATGTGTTAATGCATCTAATCAGTTTATTTCAAGAGACGTGTTTCAGGCGATGGAAAACTGTGACCACAAAGACTTTTAATTAAGACAAGATATGACTTTCAATTAAGAACAGTGAGATTTTGTCCACAAAAGTTCCAGTACAGAGTAACTAAACTGTCAGTGTAGTTTAAGTAAAAACTTTAGTTACCATGTCCTGGAACTATACTGTCAGTGTAGTTTAAGTAAAAAACTTATTCTTCCAGTGAAAGCAAATAATTCAACAGAGAACTGTATAATTTATGAAAATCATAACACAACACACGGCTCTTAGTACATGGAACTATAGCCAGTGACAACACCAAAAAAGCAATACAGCATGCTCCAGAATAAGAAGAAACATGAAACACTGAAGCAAAACCATACTCACAAGTGTTGAATAATCAGTGTCAATATTGTATGTGCTTCAGTCTGAAGTTTGGTTTCAAATATGAAAGAATGTGTAATGTGTTAACATGGCAGAGGCAATTCAGTAAAATGTGACACACAAACCATGCTTGGCCACGAGTGCAGATCTCAACTTCATAAACTGAAGCATCAATTTGTGGAATTAATCATAGTGATAGAATGTTCAGGTAAAACAAATATGCACTTTGTGTGTGTGTCAAGTCAGAAAACAAGTTTTGGGATGTTACAAACTGCCATACCGCTGTATGCCTGTGAATTATGGACAATGAATACCTAGATTAGAAAGCACCACAGAGGACCACAAGGACCACAGAGATGCAGTTTTTTTTCCCACACAAAGATGTGGTATTTTCACAGAGTGCTCAGAATGTCATGGATAGCTTAGAAATATAAAATCCAAGTACTTATGAGGCAAGTAGGCACAACAAAATTATTATCTACTTCTGGATAAGACAATAAACATTTTGAGTGTTTTTATGGGCAAATAATGCTCCCAAGAATATTGTGACAAAGGGGATGATTTTAGGTGTTACAAACAGAGATTGGTTGAGACAGAACACGCAGAATGGGTGGGCAGTTGGAGTGTGGCATGGCAGACAATCAGCAGATGAATGTATCTAGAACACAGATACTTGTGGAGGTTTATGACTGCCTCATCTGCCCAGATTGGCACATGATGATGATGCTATCATGTAATATCATCACGATGATCAATATAGCCAGTCCAAAGATTGATGTTATAAAGTCATCTCATCATGTGACTCATTAACCCCTTTTCACTGCAGTTTTCTACATTTCCAAAATCTAAAACTTGATGCTCTGTCAGGCTTGAGTGGTGTTGTCAATTCTTGGACACCTTGTTTATAACTTCCCCTTGATTCTGTCCTCCAGAACATATTACAGTGTAACTAGGTCATGATTCAGCACATACAGACCAGCCGAGGTAATGTCAAGGTAAGCCACGTTTCCTCGACAGGTTGTCACTTACTGTTATCAGACTCAAATCCAATGCCCAGAGAAATGCAGGCCATGATACTAGTGGTAAGACAACATCAAGAGATAGACAAACAGCAGCTTGTCCAAGTGACCAGTGGGAAGACGACATAAAGATAGACAAACAGCAGTGTGTCCAAGTGACTAGTGGGATGACAACATCAAGAGACAGACAAACAGCAGTGTGTCCAAGTGACCAGTGGGAAGACAACATCAAACATAGACAAACAGCAGCATGTCCAAGTGACCAGTGGGAAGACAAAATCAAGAGATAGGCAAACAGCAGTGTGTCCAAGTGACTAGTGGGAAGTCAACATCAAGAGATAGACAAACAGCAGCGTGTCCAAGTGATCAGTGGGAAGACAACATCAAGAGACAGACAAACAGCAGCATGTCCAAGTGACCAGTGGGAAGTCAACATCAAGAGATAGGCAAACAGCAGCATGTCCAAGTGACCAGTGGGAAGTCAACATCAAGAGACAGACAAACAGCAGCATGTCCAAGTGACCAGTGGGAAGTCAACATCAAGAGACAGACAAACAGCAGTGTGTCCAAGTGACCAGTGGGAAGTCAACATCAAGAGACAGACAAACAGCAGCATGTCCAAGTGACCAGTGGGAAGTCAACATCAAGAGACAGACAAACAGCAGTGTGTCCAAGTGACCAGTGGGAAGTCAACATCAAGAGACAGACAAACAGCAGCATGTCCAAGTGACCAGTGGGAAGTCAACATCAAGAGACAGACAAACAGCAGTGTGTCCAAGTGACCAGTGGGAAGACAACATCAAACATAGACAAACAGCAGCATGTCCAAATGACCAGTGGGAAGTCAACATCAAGAGATAGGCAAACAGCAGCATGTCCAAGTGACCAGTGGGAAGTCAACATCAAGAGACAGACAAACAGCAGTGTGTCCAAGTGACCAGTGGGAAGACAACATCAAACATAGACAAACAGCAGCATGTCCAAATGACCAGTGGGAAGTCAACATCAAGAGACAGACAAACAGCAGCGCGTCCAAGTGACCAGTGGGAAGACAAAATCAAGAGATAGGCAAACAGCAGTGTGTCCAAGTGACCAGTGGGATGACAATATCAAGAGATAGACAAACAGCAGCATGTCCAAGTGACGAGTGGGATGACAATATCAAGAGATAGACAAACAGCAGCATGTCCATGTGACCAGTGGGATGACAACATCAAGAGACAGACAAACAGCAGTGTATCCAAGTGACGAGTGGGATGACAACATCAAGAGACAGACAAACAGCAGTGTGTCCAAGTGATGAGTGGGATGACAACATCAAGAGATAGACAAACAGCAGCATGTCCAAGTGACGAGTGGGATGACAATATCAAGAGATAGACAAACAGCAGTGTATCCAAGTGACCAGTGGGAAGTCAACATCAAGAGATAGACAAACAGCAGTGTGTCCAAGTGACCAGTGGGAAGTCAACATCAAACATAGACAAACAGCAGCATGTCCAAATGACCAGTGGGAAGTCAACATCAAGAGACAGACAAACAGCAGCACGTCCAAGTGACAGTGGGATGACAATATCAAGAGATAGACAAACAGCAGCATGTCCAATGACCAGTGGGAATACATCAAGAGATAGACAAACAGCAGTGTCCAAGTGACCGAGGGAAGACAACATCAAGAGACAGACAAACAGCAGTTGTCCAAGTGACCAGTGGGAAGTCAACATCAAGAGATAGACAAAAGCACGTCCAAGTGACGTGGGATGACAATATCAAGAGATAGACAAACAGCAGCATGTCCAAGTGACCAGTGGGATGACAACATCAAGAGATAGACAAACAGCAGCATGTCCAAGTGACGAGTGGGATGACAACATCAAGAGACAGACAAACAGCAGTGTGTCCAAGTGACTAGTGGGATGACAACATCAAGAGACAGACAAACAGCAGCATGTCCAAGTGACTAGTGGGATGACAACATCAAGAGACAGACAAACAGCAGTGTGTCCAAGTGACTAGTGGGATGACAACATCAAGAGACAGACAAACAGCAGTGTGTCCAAGTGACTAGTGGGATGACAACATCAAGAGACAGACAAACAGCAGTGTGTCCAAGTGACTAGTGGGATGACAACATCAAGAGATAGACAAACAGCAGTGTGTCCAAGTGACCAGTGGGAAGACAATATCAAGAGACAGACAAACAGCAGTGTGTCCAAGTGACGAGTGGGATGACAACATCAAGAGACAGACAAACAGCAGTGTGTCCAAGTGACTAGTGGGATGACAACATCAAGAGACAGGACAAACAGCAGTGTGTCCAAGTGACTAGTGGGATGACAACATCAAGAGATAGACAAACAGCAGTGTGTCCAAGTAACTAGTGGGATGACAACATCAAGAGACAGACAAACAGCAGTGTGTCCAAGTGACGAGTGGGATGACAACATCAAGAGACAGACAAACAGCAGTGTGTCCAAGTGACTAGTGGGATGACAACATCAAGAGATAGACAAACAGCAGCATGTCCAAGTGACCAGTGGGAAGACAATATCAAGAGATAGACAAACAGCAGCGTGTCCAAGTGACCAGTGGGAAGTCAACATCAAGAGATAGGCAAACAGCAGCATGTCCAAGTGACCAGTGGGAAGTCAACATCAAGAGATAGACAAACAGCAGCATGTCCAAGTGACCAGTGGGAAGTCAACATCAAGAGATAGACAAACAGCAGCATGTCCAAGTGACCAGTGGGAAGTCAACATCAAGAGATAGACAAACAGCAGTGTGTCCAAGTGACCAGTGGGAAGACAACATCAAGAGATAGACAAACAGCAGCATGTCCAAGTGACCAGTGGGAAGTCAACATCAAGAGATAGACAAACAGCAGTGTGTCCAAGTGACCAGTGGGAAGACAACATCAAGAGATAGACAAACAGCAGCATGTCCAAGTGACCAGTGGGAAGACAACATCAAGAGATAGACAAACAGCAGCATGTGTCCAAGTGACCAGTGGGAAGTCAACATCAAGAGATAGACAAACAGCAGTGTGTCCAAGTGACTAATGAAGACATCATTGAGCTACAGTCTTACGATGGGTGATGTGATATTCTAGTGTGATAATTCGGTTGCGTCTAACGTGTGGGTCATACCGGAATACGATCAGTGTTGCCAGTTGTGGGTTGTGCTCAGTCTTTAAATCTCAAATCCCGAAACAAACAAATAAATCAAACAGCAGCGTGTCCAAGTGACCAGTGGGAAGACAACATCAAGATATAGACAAACAACAGTGTGTCCAGACGTGAGACAGAAGTGTTGCTAACAATATTTATTGTAGATACTGTGATTGCTTGAGTAATTGAAAATTGTTAACAAAAATTATGTAGTAACTTATAAAACACACCAACATACAAGTATACTAGAGAATATACAAATTGGTATTTGTTATAAAATAACATTTCCAGTCACAAGGAAAGACTTAATCTTTTTTAAATATTGAGCACAACTCACTACTGGCAACACTGATCGTATTCTGGTATGAACCTAAGGCCTATCCACGTCAATAGGGAAGCACTATACCCGAGTTTCGCTCTCGTTTGAGCTCGTCAGTAGTGCATATCCCTGACCGGATCCGGAATCATAGGTCTTAGGTTCATACCAGAATACGATCAGCGTTGCCAGTAGTGGGTTGTGCTCAATATTTAAATTTCAAATCCCGAAACAACCAAATAATCAATTTAATCTTTTTTGGCAAAAAATACTAATGTAGCTTTTCAGTCGGTCTCTGTGGCCAAAGACTTGCGAACGCAGTTCATGAGCCTCTTACCAGACATTCAAAATGCAGCTGCGACCGATTTGGGCAGCAGACCGTGTCGCGTTTTGTTATAATGTGTTGGTATAGGAGCCGGTTGCCACATAACGGAACACGCGCCACCAAGTATAAAGAAGAGACCTTACTGGATTTTCCCAGACAGTCACAAAACTGGACGACAAATATGAGAAACCAAGGAAAGGAAAACAACGTCATTGGACGGCAACGGGGAGACGCTGTGAATTGTGGATTCGAAAGGATGTGTTTCTAAAAGGCTCCGTGTGAAGGTGACACCTGGAGGCGGTAATTTCGTGATGAAGCAGCTGGGAGTCCGGAGAGGAATGTATTAAAGACAACACAACAGTAGAAAGACCGGGTGCGGATACCTAGACTTTTATTTAATCAGTTGAACTGAGGATTTGGATAATTAAGCCTCAAGGGCAGCGAGCTGGACTTAGAGCTCGTAAGTAGATGTTATTTAAGTGAGTGCCGATCCTGCGTATAGGGATCAGCTCACGTTTCTACAAGAGTTATATCTTTTGTCCTGCGGCAGAATAAAAGTACGTCTTTCGCTTGCTCGATTTGAGTCTGCCATATATTCATGATCCTGTTGGTAAGATAGAACATGTTTTGTTGTTCTGATCTGTTCTTGACGAGTTCAATTTGAGTTGCTTTAAGTGTACGGTCCCGTGGGATTTAGAGGACAGGCACTTTAAGACACTTGGGGGTCGTCTCTGGACTGTTTGTTTGTCAACACAGATTCCCCGCCAATTTCCATAGCTGATCATAAAAGAAATTACGCGCCAGCGGCACATTCCACACCGTGCTACACAGAATGAAAGAACGCACGAAAACTCCACGTAACAAAAATGGTGAAGATCAGGAAGTATTTCAAGTAAGTTGAAGATCTTAGACGTTACAAAGTTTACAACAGTAAGTGAAAGTGTATATATTATAAGAACGGTACAATGAGAATTACCATATCAGGACGTAAGAACAACATTACATAGAAGAAGTGCAGTAGAAATATAATAGTCGCACCAGACGCGCGAAACTGCACGATATGAAACAAGCCACAGCGCTATATTATATTTATAACAACTGACATTTGGAAAGATCACAGCATATTTAAGAACATTATTGTGTTTTGAAAGAATGTACGGGTATGACTACAGTGCTACTTAAGAAAGGAAGATAGTACATAGATATGAAATGTCCGAAACATTCGACACCATGGTCGATATGGAAAGGAATTATGTCGATGTGAGTAGGCAGTGAGAGCTGAAGAAACACTGCGCTGCCACAATTCTACACCACAGTAACCTATTAGACTATAGCACAACGATTGACAATTTGTATTCAAGAATCTATGATCGATTAGAAATGCGCGAAAGTGGTGCATTATGTGGAGCAATTTGCTGAATCTATGAAGTTCATTACAGGCTCAGATATTTGTCACAATTTTATCAGATTTATCGGTGGACTGATACACACATGATGGGGTGTACTGCCGACGCACAGTTATAGCTACGCTGTTGGAAAGACATTCGCTAATTCTGTGAACATTACAGAAAGTTTTGACTTGTTGGTTCAGAACGCCAAAGCATTGAACTACCTACATTTGTGGGACATGTACATCATACGTTCATTATATCTACTGCTGACACTACTTCATGTCTGAATTATCGGCGCATAGGTGAGTTAGTACATATTACGACAGTTTATATGCACACTTCGTCATGTGTCAAGATGGATAGCACGTACACCACGGACACTCGTCTCCACCATAATTGACAAGGAAGATGTTGCGTTATTTGGACGTTGCACATATATGAACATATTTACAACTGGACGTTACATACATCAACGCATAATGACAACCAGGTCAGTGTACCCATATTTATTACGTCATTGAGGACATTACATTAGTCACATACCGGACACTTCATCACACGTCAGGACGACACGCACACGTACACTATGACCATATTATTGTTGAAATTGTCGAGGATTTCTCTACATCGAGCAAGTCAACGCGGTCAATCGGGACCGAACACGAACTCCTCACGTCGACATTTATGAACTGAATTTACGAACGTACTCTAATACGCTGACGCCAGGACATACGAACACTGTCACACGGATCGATAACAAGACTACACTATCGTTTATCATCGTGATAACGGGCACACAACCTGTTCACTCATTGGACCTTACTTACCAGAAGTCGGATCACGTCATTCAACTGTACTTACTTCACTGTGGACATCATTCACTCAAGTACCTACAGCGCACATTCAGCATAAAGTATCAATACTAAGGCTGAAATAAACTCAAGTTTCGTCGATATACCACAGCCGACTACGTGTTCTTATGAGTCGGTGGCGGACCACGTCGGTCCAGGTACCAGTACAAGTTAATTGTACTATCATCTCAAGGCAGGAGCAACAATCGTTACACAACTCCTCACATATTTTCATGCAGCCAGGATACCACTAATCGATTGCCAATTACGGATCAGTATATTTGGAACTTATCAACACGTAATTGAGAGTCTCAAATTATATCAATTCTCGAGCGATTCAAATATTACTCTAAGTTCGGGAGATGCACTAAAGGCCAGTAGCAATTGTATTGTTGATGTATTATAGCATTGATCCTAGTAATAAGGCGCTATTTATCAATTTTTTTGTGTGCTGATCTTGCGGGCGTCACCACAATACTATTGTCTTGTCATAACTGTAGTAGTATAGTATGTGCGTTACCCGTTAAAATGTGGATACAAAAATTTGTTATTGTTTGTAAACAGTAATATGTATTCGCGTCACTCGTCATTCATCTTTGATGATTGTTAATTGTCTTGCGTTACATATATATTGTATATTCAATATATTTCTTCATATTTATTTCTCTAGTATATTTATTTAGTTTATTATAGAGATATTTGATTGATTTTTTTTGTGGTGTTCAAGTTGACACTACAAATTTATTTGAGTTGTATTTGCTCAAGTGTGATATAACATTTACGGTACTATCCGAATGATAGTGATCTGAGACAATATTACAATTTTGTCGATTCTTTTCTTCTCTTGCTACGACCATATTTATTTCACCCAGATAGCTCATTTTACAGGTAGGACATTAGGACAAGATGTCGACACTACAACATTTCATTGAATTAGGTGAAAGGACTGGGTTAACTGGTTCTGACCTTAGGGATTGGGCAAAGCATGAGCTCAATGAACAACAAAAACGTGACAAAGAAACTAGACAACTCCAGCTTACAGCAGAGAAGGAAACTAGACAACTCCAGCTTACAGCAGAGAAGGAAGCTAGACAACTGGAAAAAGAGGAAAGACAACTACAAGCTACGCGTGAAAAGGAAGAAAGACAACTTCAACATACACGTGAGAAGGAGGAGAGAGAATTAAAGGAAAAAGAGATGCTTTGGAACGCGAACGAATGGAGGCTAGAGAGAGAGAATTAAATGTGGAACGCGAAAAGATTGCAGCGGAAAAAGAGAAGTTAATTATGGAAATGCAATTGAAAGAGAAACAATTGGCGTTTGATAAAGAGCGACTTGCTACAGAAACACTTTGGAAGGACAAGGAGGTTGAAGGTAACCTAAGGGTCAAGACTCTTGAGTTGGAGCGTGGAGCTGAAATCGAACGAGAGAAAATGATGGCTAAACAGAACGATCCTGTAAAAAAGTACCAAGGTTTATTTAGGAATTTTCAACAAGGTGATTCTGTGAGTTCGTGGATAACGAATTTCGATGTGCTCGTAAAGTACTACAAGGTACCGGAGAAGGACTTACCGATTTTATTTCATCGTCACCTCGCGTTAGAGCCGTTAAAGTGATAGAGTTAATTCCTGAAGATCTACGTACAAATTACAAATACATGCGCGATCGTGTGCTATCACATTTTTCATTGGACGAGGCTGGTTTACGTACGAAGTTTAAGACACTTACACCGAAATCGAACCAAACGTTCCTTGATTTTGCTTCAGAAATGGCATCTAGTTTTGACAAGTGGTGTAAGGCTGCTGATATAGAATCTAATTATGAGAAAATTAGAGATTTAATTATCAGAGATAGACTGTTATCTGCGATACCAGAACCTATGGCAGTATTTCTGATGGAAAATAAATGTAAGAGTTTAAATGAAATGGAAGCTAAAGGTGAGTCTTACTTTAATGCACATAGAGACGTGTTTGCCAACTGTACTCAACCTGAATTAGTAATAGGAGCAAGTGCAAAATTCCAAAGAGGAAACGGTAAGTTTAGAAAGTTTAGTAGTGGTGGCAATAGAAATAGTCCTTACAATAGAGAAGGTGATAGACCAAGAAAAGGCCAATTCACCAGATGTCAGTATTGTAGATTGTCGCATGGAAATTTAGAAATGTGTGATAAACATCCAGGTTATACCGCATACTGAAAGACATTACTACTAAGAAGAGAAGTAAGTATGACTCTTTAAAAGAAGCATTAAATGTTTCTCATGTAGGGCGTACGGACACACTAGTAGGTCGTGTCCGATGAGAAATTCCTGGAAGGAAGCGAGTACAGCATACATATACTCCAGTAGTGACTCAGGACGATTTAGAAGAGACACACGCAGCTATCATACAACGATATGATGATCAGACTAGTAAGTCAGATAAGGGTATAACTGACAGTATTAGTAATGAATGTATAGAAACTATTCATGAAGCTAATGCCGTTAGCATACAAAATGGCAAACTAAAAGTTCATCAAGCATGGGTAAATGGTGAACCCACTACTTGCATTCGTGATTCTGGAGCTTCGATTGTCGGAGTAGATCGAAAGCTCATAAAAGAAGAAGATTATACAGGCGAGACTGTAGAGTGCAGAACATTCGGTGGCACAATAGAGAGATATAAGATTGCCACGATTACGATTATGTCACCATATTACGAAGGCACAATAAATGCAGCGGTATAACCAAATCCTTGTGCGGGATTACTGATTGGTAACATACCAGATGCGAAACAAGTAATGCATGATGAAGCAAAGCAATGGGAGATTGATCATGCAAGAGCTAACGCAATTACAAGAGCTCAAGACAAAAGGGATAAAGACAGTGACAAATTAGAAAATAATATCAGACTAGTGACTGATTTACCAGAAGATCAGAAACAGGATCCGACTCTAAAATCTTGTTTTAAGAAGTTGAGTGAACCAACAAAACAAGGTAAAAGAGGTAATTGGAAATTTTTCCTAGACAATAATATTTTATCGAGGCGATATGATAGAGGTACATCACGTTATTTTCAGACTGTACTTCCATCGAAATATCGTACTGAAGCATTAAAATTAGCACATGATTCTCCATTCGCTGGTCATATGGGGATTGCTAAAACTACTAATAGATTGCTAACGCAGTTCTATTGGCCTGGATATAACCAAAGACATTACCACACATGTACGTTCATGTACATTATGTCAAATGACCACACAAAAAGGCAAACATCCCAAAGCACATGT
The DNA here is from genome assembly GCA_014155875.1 of Cepaea nemoralis. Classification (NCBI taxonomy): domain Eukaryota; kingdom Metazoa; phylum Mollusca; class Gastropoda; order Stylommatophora; family Helicidae; genus Cepaea; species Cepaea nemoralis. Next base: position 15,100 of record JACEFZ010005915.1, on the reverse strand, counting down.
TCAGAAAACTGATTTGGCATCACGACCATTTCAGAAAATAGCTATAGATATTGTGGGTCCACTAAATACAACTACTGATCGAGGCAATAGATTCATATTAACTATGATTGATCTGTGTACTCGTTGGCCAGAGGCTATTCCTTTAAAGTGTATCACGAGTAGATCCATTCTAGATTCATTGTTGATAATTTTTAGCAGAATAGGATTTCCTAGCTGCATATTATCAGATAGAGGTAGTCAGTTTATATCAACGGCTACTCAAGAGGCAATGAAGATACTTGGGATTGCACAGGTGTTTAGTTAACCTTGGCACCCGATGACAAATGGTGTGAATGAGAACTACAACGGAGTTCTTAAACGAACTCTGGCGAAAGTTGCTGCGGAAAGGCCCAAAGATTGGGATATGTTATTACCAGCAGTACTATTTGCATACCGAGAGGTACCACAATTTAGTACAGGGTTTTCTCCATTCGAATTGGTATATGGAGCAAATCCAAGAGGTCCATTATTAATATATAATGACTTACTCACAAAGAAAACATATGATCATCCGAAAAGAGATGCATATGAAATGGTGACACAATTAAGAGAAAAAATTATCACAGCTTGTCAGATTGCAAAATCTGCACTAGATAAAGCTGGAGAAAGATACAGACAATATGGTAATAGGAACGCCAAGACAATAGTCTTGAAAGAAGAAGAAGAGGTTTGGTTATTGTTACCTGATCCTCGAGATTGTCTTGTTACTTCATGGCAAGGTCCATTTAAGGTGATTAAGAAAATTAGCGATGTAGATTACCGTATTGATGTCAATGGCAAACATAAAATTTTTCATATTAATATGTTGAAGCCATATATTCCACGTGAGGATAACTCAGGTCAAGTGACAAAACAAATTCCTCATAGGATAGCAACAGCTTGTTGGGTAATTAATGAGCAACAAGAAGATGCTATACAACAACAAATTCCAACACCTATAGTGAATAGCGACAGTAATTGCAAGCGATACAGATAAGTAAAGATTTATCAGTACAAGATAGAGAAAAGCTTATTATTGCAATAAAGGAATATAGTTCAATTTTTTCAGATAAACCGGGGACAGACATCACTGATTAAACATAAGATAACTTTATTATCAAATATCCCAGTTAAAGTGAAACCATATCCTATTCCAATACATTATTTGGAAAAAGTTACTGCAGAAATTTCAGATCTAGATAAAACTGGAATTATAAAGAAATCAATTTCAAATTACTGTTCACCAGTTGTAATTGTTAAGAAAAAGATGGGTCATACGTTTATGCGTTGATTATAGGAAAGTTAATGAATTAACTTTACTAGATGCAGAACCTATGCCAAATATCGATGAGTTAATTGAAACCATGGCAAACTCGAAACTATTTTCGAAAATTGACCTTACAAAAGGATATTGGCAATTCCAATGGAGGAAGATTCAAAGCATATTACAGCTTTTAGCACACCGTTGGGTTTATATGAATGGGCATATCTTCCATTTGGTTTACAAAATGCACCAAGTACATTCATGAGAATGATGAGAAGATTACTTCATGGAATTACCAACGTAGCAACGTATATGGATGATATTTGTATTCATACTTGTGATATTGACACACATGTTAAAATTCTAAAACAAGTATTCCGGAGAATACAAGAACATGGGTTGAAAGCTAAACCAAGTAAAATTGAGATAGGGTTTACTGAGATACAATTTCTAGGTCATAGAATCTCTAACGGATTTAGGAAAACAGATCCATTAGTTGTGACAAAGATTCTCAATATCAAACCTCCAACATCAAAGAAGGAGCTTAGGAGTGTATCAGGGTTGATTAATTATTATCAAAAGTTTATCCCTAATTTTGCACATATGACAGCAACATTCTCGGAACTGTTAAGGAAAGGTCAACCAACAAAAGATAGTTTGGACAGAGGATCATGAGAAGTTATTACAACAATAAAAACTCTATTTAGTACATATCCTATTTGAAATTACCTGACATTTCAAAAGATTTGTTTTACAAACGGATGCTAGTCTACATGCTATTTCAGCTGTATTAACTTCAACTACATGAAGGGAAACTACATCCTATTCTCTACTTCAGTAAGAAGCTATCTGAAACTCAGAGAAACTATGCTGTTACTGAACTAGAAGCTCTAGCTTTAATTGAAAGTATTGAGAAATTCTCTAGATACTTACTAGGTAGGAAATTTCTGGTTCTTTCGGATAACAAACCTTTGCAAATTTTCAAATCGGGTCATCCGAAGAATTCGAGAATACATAGATGGTCATTACTGTTACAAGACTATGAATTTGACATCTGTCACATTCCTGGAAAGGATAATAATCTTGCTGACATTCTCAGTCGATTATAGTTGAATAGAAGGGCAGTTCTTGTTATAAGTTAATTAGTTATATATATTATGTTCTGTTCGTTCATAAGTTATTAAGAAATTCGATAAAGATATATTCAGATAGCGCCGAATTGAGGGAACAATGCTATAAGAATCAACTAAATATTAATAGATTATTATTACAAATAGAATTTAGTCAATTAGGTACATATGTTACCGATTTTCCATTGACAGCGTGAGTGAAGGCAATACGCGGAATAAGAACTTCACAAGAGACGCATGATTGGAACATTCATTGTGCATTCAATGGCTAAGCCAAGTATTTTGTTTTGTATTGTCACACTAACTGTGAACGGTATATGATTGTGTTAATAATAGTTATTCATTAGTTGATTGTTAAATTATTAATAAGTAATTGCAGATTGATATTAATATGATATTGGTATTAATATAAATATTGAATTCGATGATATTAATTATTTACTTGCATTAACAATGTTGTTGGATTAATTAATATTATAGTAGATGGATTAAGCGGCACAGAAGGAGCAAAAGAATAGATACAATCAAGCGACATTCTTAAGATATCCACAGGAAAAGGATCAATAGATTCTCAAAGCGGAAAGCGTACAAGTCACCCTACCCATGGAGATAAATTTCAGGAAAAGGAAAAGATGTATGATACCAAACAAGGACAACAAGGGTCAACTACAACAAAAATGGTTACATGGAAAACCTCATTATTACCCTCGTCCTAAACTCATGGTAAAACCTAGAGTTAGGACACACTTGTCTATTATGACAAGGTAGGGACTAATATGTTTATTAGTTGGTCTGATTGCCCATGATCAGCCACACGACGTCCAACGGAGGGTTTGGACAGGTGGGCGTGCCCATTATGTAGCTTTATTTTTTTTAGGATAGATAAGGGGGTAAAACCAAGTACTATTCAGTTGTGGTTAAAATTGTTGTGGTAGTCGTACAGATATACAGATATAAAGAAAAAAATTATAAATAATTTTTTTATCTGGGAGGGGGCATTATGCCACATAACGGAACACGCGCCACCAAGTATAAAGAAGAGACCTTACTGGATTTTCCCAGACAGTCACAAAACTGGACGACAAATATGAGAAACCAAGGAAAGGAAAACAACGTCATTGGACGGCAACGGGGAGACGCTGTGAATTGTGGATTCGAAAGGATGTGTTTCTAAAAGGCTCCGTGTGAAGGTGACACCTGGAGGTGGTAATTTCGTGATGAGCAGCTGGGAGTCCGGAGAGGAATGTATTAAAGACAACAACAGTAGAAAGACCGGGTGCGGATACCTAGACTTTTATTTAATCAGTTGAACTGAGGATTTGGATAATTAAGCCTCAAGGGCAGCGAGCTGGACTTAGAGCTCGTAAGTAGATGTTATTTAAGTGAGTGCCGATCCTGCGTATAGGGATCAGCTCACGTTTCTACAAGAGTTATATCTTTTGTCCTGCGGCGGAATAAAAGTACGTCTTTCGCTTGCTCGATTTGAGTCTGCCATATATTCATGATCCTGTTGGTAAGATAGAACATGTTTTGTTGTTCTGATCTGTTCTTGACGAGTTCAATTTGAGTTGCTTTAAGTGTACGGTCCCGTGGGATTTAGAGGACAGGCACTTTAAGACACCGGTCGTTCAGAAAGCAATAGCAAACTACTGAACGTAAAATTTATCTAGTACACCAACAGCAGCTGAAAAATGCTGGGATATGCAACATTTAAAAAAAAACGCTTTTCAGTGCATGGACACAATGCAACCAATGTCTATTTTTTGGAAGAACAAAGAAGATATCATAGAATGAAGTCTTGTGCTTACACCATTCAGTCACCCAGTCACCATCCACACCAGATACTGCAGCATGACAAGATGTCTCAGAGACCATCAATAAGGTTATTTAGATGACCGTCAGCCAGGACATTGTGTATGCAAGTGTCACAACTACAGATGGTGTAGTGCCATTTGCAAGACTTATTCTAGGTTTACAGATCTGAATGTTGGCATAAACTGAGGAATTATCAGAGTAAGTATTGCTATTGTGTGACCACTGTTCTCTAGCAGGATAAAGTAATTCTGGGAAGATGCAGAAACGATATACCAGGCCTGTCAATGTGAGAATAAATAAACACCAAATATGTGTGTCGCTTGTCTTGTCTCTTTATGTGACTAAATATATTTTCCAAAATGTATGCTATGTTTTCTAAATCTGTATTATTGTATGTTGAATCAGTGCCTGTTCCAACATAACAATGATGTACGCTTTCTGAGTTGAAGAGAATGAAACCTGTGATTACATGCTAGAATTGTAGAATGTTAGACCAGCCTGTGTGCCCAACTCTTTCCCCTTTGAGAATAGTGTGTTCATTTGTTTGTTCACCCAACAACAGACTGAAATGTAATCACAAATGCTAGAAAGGTATCAACAATAGATTAAAACCTGTGATTACACATGTTAGAATTAAATTAAGAAGAGAATGAAACATGTGATTACACATGCTAGAACTAAAGTAAGAAGAGAATGAAACCTATGATAACACAAGCTAGAACTGTATCAAAAAGAGATTAAAACCTGTAATTACACATGCTAGAATGGTATCAAGAAGGGATTAAAACCTGTGATTACACATGTTAGAACTAAATTAAGATGAGAATGAAACCTGTGATTACACATACTAGAACTAAATTGAGAAGAGAACAAACTATGGAATTACATATGCTAGAACTAAATTAGGAAGAGACTGAAAAATTACAAATGCTAGAATTGTATCAAGAAGAGAATGAAACATGTGATTATACATGCTAGAACTAAATCAAGAAAAGAAGGAAACATGATTACACATCACTATATCAAGAAGTGAATGACACCTGTAATTACATAGAACTAAATCAAGGTAAAATCCCTCACCTAAAGTCTCCTCTGCTCCAAAATCTTTGCCAGAGTCCCTTTTCTTTGGTCTGGGTAAAACAGGAGGGCGGGGTTTAGCTGGCGGTGTGGGTCGGGATTTAGTGCCTAGTGAGGACAAAATAATTATGTTAGAGTTAACATTTTTGTTATTTGTATCATCAAGAAATATATTCTGCAGAAAAATACAACTAAATGATTTTGAAATTTTGTTTCATGTCTTGATATACACAATGAAATTACTTATAATTATGCTAAAATGAGAAGAAATACAAACGCATCACAAGAAACAATTTAAAATATTTATATGCCTAAGATGTAGTGCCAGATCTAGACACTGAACAATAAAACAATCAATAAATAGCACTGAAATAAGAATTCAGAGAAAATTAAAGAAATTTGATTTTCGAATTAAAAATAATCATTTCAAATTATGAAAATTAAAAATGTAAAGATTATGCCACAATTGTCTTCAAACTGGCTCTATAACTGTGAACCACAATTGTCAATTCTAGTATTCACTCTTTTGGCATCAAGCAAAGAACAAAATGCTGATCAATGAAACCATACATGGCCAAAATACTAAGATTTTACTCTCATTCATTTCATGACAATCATTACATTTACCAACTCTGTTCTTGTTAGTTTATATGCTTTTAATCTTGTTACTTTGACTACTTCATTCTGAAGTGATTATTACATTAACCACTTAACTGATGTTATTAGTGTACAAGATCAAAAGATTGCTATTTTGTATTGCTCCAAGATGGTGCTTACTATATTCCTCTAAAACCCTGTAACAAAGTACAATGATCCCATATCAGAAATATACCTTGAGGTGAGAAGTATTAGACCTCCACAAAGCCTAGACCATGGTGTCATGAGATGGAGTGGCTATTTCCCTTCCTCACCACAATTATTTCCCTGACAATTCCCAGAAAATTCTGAAAACTATCTGGCCATCAACATTTTATGAGGCTGGCTTGATTAAGAGCCACGCTGATGGGAACTATCCTTCACTACTGGGGAATGACCCAGCAGCACCACATGGCAAGCCAGTGCACAAATGACTATGTACTGCGGCTCATGTAACAAGTATACAAAGGTGAAACTGGTCAAATGCTAAACACCAGACTATCTGAATACAAACGTCTGGTAAATAATCAAATATACAGAAATAAGCTGTAAGGCTGATCATTGTCTCTCATGCACCAGCTTATGGTAGTTAACCTCTGACAACACACTGATAGTGTGTACAGAGACTTGAACTCTGAGCTTCACATATTTTAGTGTGCTTAAATGGGTGAGTATGCTTGAATGAGTGAGTATGCTTGAATGGGTGGGTATGCTTGAATGGGTGGGTATGCTTGAATGGGTGGGTATGCTTGAATGGGTGGGTATGCTTGAATAAGTGGATTGTCATCACGTGCCTTTAGACAGCTTGAGGTGATACGTCCATCATATGGCATAAGGCATATTTGTGATAGTGCTGGATCATATTTTCTCCTACATGGGGTAATATGGTCCAATTTTATGTTGACCACCCATACTGTACCAGATCTCTGGATTCCATGTTATGTCACAGTATGCATACCCAGTCTTTCCTAGCATGGTCTCTCCCCTTAGACTAGTGTGATGTCTTTCCTAGCATGGTCTCTACCCTTAGACTAGTGTGATTTGAGGGATCCTGCCAGTAGTTAACCACTGCCACATGAGCCATGGTGGTCACATTAAGGCCTTGCTTAAAACATAAAAGTACCCAAGATTGATGTAGTAAACATTAATGGCGACACAATGAAAGACGTTAAAAGACGAATATATATTACTCTTAAAAAACTAAAACAACTGAATAAATTGTGGAGATGGACAGACAGAACTACAAAAATTAGATTTTTAAGAGCATTTAACCATTGAAACATATGCGTGTGAGACCTGGACACTTACTAAACATGCTGAACAGTGCATAAATGCCTTTGAGTATAAATGTTATAGCTGAATATTGAAGAAGGTTGGCTATTAAAGACAATAAAACAAAGAAAATTGAAATATTTTGGTCACTTGAACGTCACAAAAGTTTGGAGAGAACAATTATGGAGGGGTATATGCCTGGGAAGAGAGGAAGAGGAAGGCCAAAGAGAAGATGGGTGCAGGATGTGGTGGATGATCTCCAGATGGGTGTATCAGACGCAGGACATCTCGCTTATGATAGAGGGGTTTTCCAGAAGATTGTTATGAAAGCAAGGTTCTGCAAAGGACATGCTACTGAATGAATGAATGAAACAGAAAAGTACACAAGATTGATGTAGTAAACAGAAAAGCACAGAAGACTGATGTAGTATACAGAAAATCACAGAAGACTGATGTAGTATACAGAAAATCACAGAAGACTGATGTAGTATACAGAAAATCACAGAAGATTAGTTAGTTAGTTAGTCGACAGATCATCCTCGTTGCACATCGAACAATTCAGTCCATAAGTGCTCGGATCCCCTCCTCAGCAAATCCCGCAGCGTGTAGCGGCTAACGACGCCAGTTCTGTGTTGGTTTATCAATCTTCTTTGGCTTCCTGTGTAGTGTTCTTGTTTGGCCACCCCTCTTTTAATTTGCTGCTCTCGCAGTCTGGCCATGGTTGTAGATTCACAGTCATCACTTGGTTCTCGCAAAAGTCTCACTTCTCGTAGAGCATTCAGAATGTCAGCCTGGTCCATGGCGCGTCCGCCCTCCACAGTAGCCTCACCTGCGAGCTTGTCAGCCCGCTCATTTCCTTGTACTCCCGCATGCCCTGGCACGAAGATGAAACTAATCTTTGCCAGCCGAGACCGCTTCAGAGGCAGCAACCATTCTCTTCGGATCGACCCCTCCTCTATCCTCTTGATCATGTTCATTGAGTCGCTAAGGAAACAAGCCCTAGTGAATGTCTGTGTCTCGAGCCATGTTATTGCTTTACTTACTGCCATGACTTCCATGGTCAGGCTACTTGTGGTTTCAGTGAAAGCACCAGAGTCCTCCTTCACAATTCTCCCTCCGGCCCGAGCTGTAAAGGCCCATGAGCTTCTCACATGTCGGACGACCGACCCATCTGTGTAGATGACCGCGTCACTGTCTAGCGATTTCTCGAAAATCAACGCTTGTACTTCAGCCTCAACAGCAGCCGGATTTTCTTGTCTGCATTTTCTATCTAGTTGGATGTAAACTGAAAAGGATGTGCAGAAGTCTGTTGGCACTTGCACCCACTCCTCGCCAGGTTCTAAGTCCTCAAGTGAACACACCTGTTGAAGAATGTCTTCGGCTTGACCCATCCACGACCGTCCTCTTTTTAACCTGCTGCCCTTCACCTTCCTAATTTCACTATGCAGTGGATGTTGTGTGTTTGCGTTAATTCTGAGGTAGGCGCGTGCCCTGCAAACTTGTATTCTCTCTTCAATGGTTGGAAAATCAAGAAGGTCGCGCATCGCCCTGCATGCTGTATCTCTTGTACATCCAAGAATAATGCGCATAGCTTCATTCTGTATCCTTTCCATCCTTTCTATCTGCTTATGGCTGAGAGTCAGGATTGCCATTGCATACTCCAAAACAGACATGACCAGCCCCTCGTACAGAAGACATAGATGGCGCTGCTCACAGTTTGCTGCCGCCATCACCCGCATCGCTGCCAAACCCCGCTTGGCCTTTGTTATCACCTGGTCTATGTGCACATTATAAGCAAGGCTTCGATCAAACCGTATCCCCAGGTAATTCATTGCCTGCGTTCTTTCCACCGTCTCTGAACACAGCATTACAGTTGGTGTTGGATTGTTGACAATATGATTATTCAACGAGAACCAAGTCACTGTTGCCTTTGTTGGGTTGACCATTGCCCCAGCTTTATCACACCAAGTACTTATGCGATTGAGTTTGGTTTGTAGTTCCACAGCAACCTTCTCTCTATCCTTACCCTGACGATACACTAACACATCATCGGCATATGACAATATCCTGCCAGGTCCAGTGACCTCCTCACTGGTGATTCTCACTGTGTAGGCGTTGAACAGTACCGGAGATAATGGTGATCCCTGTGGTAGGCCAGGTTATAAAAAAGAATACATCTAAAAACTACTTTCCGTTGGAAGAGGGCTGCAGCGATCCAACTAAGGAGGAATGGACTTACGTTTAGTTCAAGAAGCTGAAACATTAAAAAGTCCAGTGGTACTCTGCTGTATGCGTCCTCAAGATCAATCGCTGCAGCAACGGTTTCAGTGCCTGAGTGGAGACCTTCATAGACATCATGGGCAAAGACTGCTGCATTGGTCCAGGTTTCTCTTTTTGGACGGTACCCACCCAGGGTAGGTGGGAAAACACCTTGCCTCTCTAGTTGGCTTGATATTTTCCTGGCAATTACCTTCTCCAGCAGCTTGCCTATTGTATTCTGCATGGTTATAATTCGATATCCCTGAATTTGTGTGTGGTCTTTGTCAGGCTTCGGCAAGGGAATCAGATAGCTGTGTAACCATTCCTCCTTGATGCTAGCACTCCCTATACTGTTGTTGTACATGTCTGCTAGTTTCTCTAGCTCATTGTCGGTACACCTATTTATGTCGTCGTATCTTATGCCATCAGGACCTGGAGCACTGTTTTTTGATCGTCGAAGCACAGCCTTGATTTCTTTCACTGTCACTGTGTCTTCATCCGAAGTGTTCTGGGCCTTGCATCTGTCTGAGGTGACCTCCTCACCGAAATCACAGAAGATTGATGTAGTAAACAGAAAAGCACACAAGACTGATGTAGTAAACAGAAAAGCGTCAGACGACTGATGTAGTATACAGAAAAGCACAGAATACTGATGCAGTAAACAGTAACATACACAAGTTTGACGTAGTAAACAGAAAGGCACAGAAGATTGATGCAGTAAACAGAAAAGTACAGAAGAATGATGTTGTAAACAGAAGAATCAGAGAAGATGCAGGATGGGATGGTTCAGCATGAGAGATGTCAAAAAATGTTAGATATAAACAGACAAATTTGCAAGATGTTTTAATGTGACAGTAATTTATGTGATAATGGGTATACGATATCATTAATATCATCGTGTCTGTTTCCATCATATATTACCTAAACAAGTAAACTGCAGTTTGCTGTTGTTTTAAAGTGTTATTAAAAGTCTTAACTAAAGTAACAATAAAGATCTAGCTCTGTGGCATTTATGAAGCTAGGTCAATCCCAGAATCACACTGGTGGAAAAAATTGAACTTTTTCACTACAGGGTGCTCGATCCCAGGACCAGAGTTGGCAGGAGTGCACTACTGGCTACACCACTGCAACTTAAATGTGCTTTATAGTGTGTTCTTGCGGCAAAGTGGTCAGACCACTGCCTCACACTATGAAGATTGTGGGTTCATTTTCCGAGACTGCTATTCACTTCATAAGTGCATTTTTTCTGAGACTCTTGAGGGTCATCGCTGGAGCTATGAAGTCTGTGCTCTGTGTGAAGCATTTGGCAGGCCAATCTATGGAAAGAAGACAAGTCATATGGGTGCAATAAAATCAATCTTCTAGCATTTAACCCATGTGTAATATTCAAACCGGGCTCCAGTGGCGAAGAGGTTACGGATGCAATTCGTAATCCTGTATACCCGTGTTCGAAAGCACAGTGGTGCTGGTTTTTTCAAAAAAGGTATAGATGCCAGTTGTTCAGAAAGCAATGGCAAACTACTGAACGTAAACTTGCCCAGGAATCATGAACAGCCAAAATGCTGGGGTTGACTGCTACATCCTGTGAAGGACATGCAAATAAATTTTGCTAGCTCCTTGGTGAAGGTGTTACAGACGGAGTTCATAATCCTGCATACCGCATTCGAAACACGTATGTGTTGGTTTTTTTTAATGAAATGGTATGGGTGCCGGTCGTTCAGAAAGCAAGTTGGTAAACTTGCCCAGGAATTGCGAACAGCCAAAAAATGCTGGGGTTGACTGCTACGTCCGTAAAGGATATGCAACTAACTTTTAATATTCAATTAATCAGGACATTATTAACAGCAAAATAAATGACTTCAGTGGTAAATATTCACCAGGACTGTCTCCAAGTAAAAGTTCTGGAGTTGATGCTGTCATTGACTGCGGGGCTTCTTGAATCTGTCCACCTTCTTCAACCGTAGACACAGGACGCTTTGCGTGGTGGACAGTTCTGGGCATGAGTATAGGTGCCTTGCTCTGCTGTGATGGAAGGGGAGGCTTGGCTGACAAATTAGCTGGTGTAGAGTCTGAAGTGTTGTCATTTAGATCTTTTTTACTAAGGCCATCAGCTGATGTTGGTTCAGGATGTTTCATGTTTAGAAACCTTCTTGGCATCATCAAATACAGAATCCACTTCTTGCTCTTTCTGATTATCTCCATCACATTTCTTGTTGACTTCCTTGACTTTTGATGAATTGCTCTCATCCTGCAGATGACCCAAATATTTATGATAGTTCTACAATCAATATGATTCAATGACATATACATATGAGCATTTCAAGTCACTTTTAAACATTGGTTAAAGCATGAATTCTTCTCTACATTAATATCCAGTTAAGGGAAAAAAAACTAAAATCACAGAAAATATGGAATGAAATTATAAAAGAGTTCAAATCAGCATTTGGGATGAGGAAAACAGCCCAAGATATACAAAAGTTATGACTTCAAATACAAGACTGAATCTCAGTATACTTAATCACGAGTTTAAGATTAGTAATTTACTATATGCTTCTTATATATTTCCTGAATATACAGAGTCTTAATACAACTTTATCACTGTGGAATGGCTCAGAGGTACAGTGTCCTCCTCTGACTCAAGTAGACCAGGTGTGAATCAATGCCATATATCTGGGATATTTACACATTAAAGAACTCAAGGGAGTTATGCTTCCCCCTGACCCTGGGGTAGTACATCATGTCTAGCCTTTTGGATAAGGGTGAACAACTCGGGAGGACTTGTGTGCACACTGCACAACAGCAATCCCCAGGCAACTGGACAGTAAAAGCTCACGAGGACTCCTTTACAACTGCACAAGCAGAATCCTATGAATGACAGTGAAAGCTCTGAGGACTTGTTGCAACTATACACAGCAACCCTTAAATTTGGACAGTGATAAGGGTATAAGATATAGATACACACGGATGCTGCCAGGACACTCCAAATGTAACCTACCCACAACAAAATATAACACTTGATGGATCTCTAACAAACTACGAGAGTTCAGCACTGTGTGGAGATTCTCCATGTGTAACCTGTGGTACCTCAGCACCTGACAACCGCAACACAACACCTTAGATGGATCTTCTGCCCAGGTCATGAGGGGTCCAAGAAAATGAATGGGCTAATTTACTGCTTGCAAGGGTACCAACACTGGAGGACTTGATGATGGACACAGGACATGTAATCATTTCTGTCAATACTGGGGGACTTGATGATGGACACAGGACATGTAATCATTACTGTCAATACTGGGGGACTTGATGATAGACACAGGACATGTAATCATTACTGTCAATACTGGGGGACTTGATGATGGACACAGGACATGTAATCATTACTGTCAATGCTGGGGGACTTGATGATGGACACAGGACATGTAATCATTACTGTCAATACTGGGGGACTTGATGATGGACACAGGACATGTAATCATTACTGTCAATACTGGGGGACTTGATGATGGACACAGGACATGTAATCATTACTGTCAATGCTGGGGGACTTGATGATGGACACAGGACATGTAATCATTACTGTCAATACTGGGAGACTTGATGATGGACACAGGACATGTAATCATTACTGTCAATACTGGGGGACTTGATGATAGACAACAGGACATGTAATCATTACTGTCAATACTGGGGGACTTGATGATGGACACAGGACATGTAATCATTACTGTCAATACTGGGGGACTTGATGATGGACACAGGACATGTAATCATTACTGTCAATACTGGGGGACTTGATGATGGACACAGGACATGTAATCATTACTGTCAATACTGGGGGACTTGATGATGGACACAGGACATATAATCATTACTGTCAATACTGGGGGACTTGATGATGGACACAGGACATGTAATCATTACTGTCAATACTGGGGGACTTGATGATGGACACAGGACATGTAATCATTACTGTCAATACAGGGAGACTTGATGATGGACACAGGACATGTAATCATTACTGTCAATACTGGGGGACTTGATGACGGACACAGGACATGTAATCATTACTGTCAATACTGGGGGACTTGATGATGGACACAGGACATGTAATCATTACTGTCAATACTGGGGGACTTGATGATGGACACAGGACATGTAATCATTACTATCAACGCTAGAGGACTTGATGATGGACACAGGACATGTAATCATTACTGTCAATGCTAGAGGACTTGATGATGAACACAGGACATGTAATCATTATTGTCAATGCTAGAGGACTTGATGATGGACACAGGACATGTGATCATTACGGTCAATGCTAGAGGACTTGATGATGGACACAGGACATGTAATCATTACTGTCAATACTGGGAGACTTGATGATGGACACGGGACATATAATCATTACTGTCAATACTGGGAGACTTGATGATGGACACGGGACATATAATCATTACTGTCAATACTGGGAGACTTGATGATGGACACAGGACATGTAATCATTACTGTCAATACTGGGAGACTTGATGGACACAGGACATATAATCATTACTGTCAATACTGGGAGACTTGATGATGGACACAGGACATATAATCATTACTGTCAATACTGGGAGACTTGATGGACACAGGACATATAATCATTACTGTCAATACTGGGGGACTTGATGATGGACACGGGACATATAATCATTACTGTCAATACTGGGGGACTTGATGATGGACACAGGACATGTAATCATTACTGTCAATACTGGGAGACTTGATGATAGACACAGGACATGTAATCATTATTGTCTCATCAAACCCACCACCCCTCTGCTGTGTGTCCACCGTGACGAGGTAGAGGGGCTTGTGCGTCCCAATGACCCCAAGAGCTATGCCGACGGTAGCACAGCTACTGGTAGGGCCACCCATGTCGGACAGGTCAAGGGAGAGGGACCAGACGAAGAGACACACAAACCTGCTGCCTTGTAGGTAGACTGGGGACAGTCAAAGGCTAGGGAAAGCACCCCAAATACATGCTTGTCGAAATCGGATGTACTGAGCCACAGGCTTGACAAAGCAGTGCAACGTGAAACCTGCTGCCTTGTAGGTAGACTGGGGACAGTCAAAGGCTAGGGAAAGCATCCCGAATAAATGCTTGTCGAAATCGGATGTACTGAGCCACAGGCTTGACAAAGCAGTGCAACGTAACTTAATTCATGATGTCACAAATCAAAATTAATCGATATGGTGCTAATCCCGTGAAGTCCCATCAGGCGGTGATAGTGCCGGGCCCCCTGCCTCGAGGGGGTCCACCCATGACTACTGGTGGTCACCTTCCCCTGTGCTGTGGAGTCAAGGCACAGAGGAGTAGGTTAAGAGCTATTGACCAAATACCCCGGACACTCAACATACTACAGTGGAATGCCGAAGGAGTTTACAAGAAGAAAGACTCCCTAACACAGCGTCTTCATAAAGATAGAATAGATGTGGCATGCATTCAAGAGACACACCTCAACGCCAATCACAAATTCTCAGTCAGAGGATATCAGGCCACACGTTTCGACCGCGAAGGACACAAAGGAGGAGTTCTAATACTTACAGAAATACAATCCCTTGCAGCGAAGTATCTGTGATCTCT
>JACEFZ010005914.1:1097500-1173980 GCA_014155875.1 Cepaea nemoralis | reverse complement strand
CCCCATGGGGTTTATCCAAAAGGGCGTGGTTTCACTCGGTGGCGACAGGGAAAACAAAAGAAAAAAGAACAGCGCCCGAAGGCATGTAAACGGTTTTTTTTTCTTTTGTATATCATTATATTTAAACGTGTACATAACTGTTTCGTAAATTTGTTTACACAAACAGATTTTAATATAAAGCTTGCTTGCTTGTGTTCGTTGGCTTGAGCTCGAACGCGAAGTCCTGTATGTTGGATGAAGGCATCCTGTTGTCCAACATCAGTGTGATGTCATACAGGACCTGAGGTTTGCATGAGTATCCGTTGTCCCATGTCTGGTTTATTGGTGTGCAGACTGGTGGTTCCTCGCCGTACAGGCAGACACTTTCCAACTTTGGAGGAATCTGCGATCCTACTGACTTTAGCCAGGACCCCGGAGGGACCTATTGCCCAGGACGCTCGACGAGGACGCAACAATAGGTCTTGGCCAGTATATAACCCAGCCCTGGTGCCTTGGAAACACCTCTGCATCCCTAATATAAAGCAAGTATTAACTGTGAAATAAATAAATGACATTACATTTAAGCATCAAGCTGTGGGCGTCTGAAATAATAGCAACCATCACTGCACCTAGAGTAAGCAGGGGCTCAAGAGCTGCAGGTGACAATGGACAAAGTGATGACTTGGTGTACGGAGATGAATGCTGTCATTAACCTAGAAAAGGCATCTGTCTTGTGGTGCTCTCTGGACAATTGTGTGTGTGTGTGTGTTAAAACTGACCTCCCAAGCCTCATGAGAAATGATAACAATGTGAATAGAGAAAGTAGACTGACGTACTTGGGAATCTCTTTTGATAGAAGCCTGTCCTGTGGGGATCATGTTGAACTGGTGGTTTCAACATGTCAGAAGGGGATCAATGCACTGAAGTGTATGGCAGCGAGGGACATGGAGCAGAAAATGCTATTCACACTGTTTCAGTACTTGATCATTTCAGAGTTATACTAAGGAATGGGAATGCTCACTGTCTCAAACAGCTAGTAAAACTATAGCACATATAGAATGAAGCTATGAGGGTGACTTTGGGATGTACAGGGGACACCCCAACAGTGTGCATGTGATACATCCTGTCGTTGCCAACCATTGCAGACAGACTCAAGGTGTTGCAGGCAAGGTCATATCTCAAGGTAACTGTGGATAAGGAACACCTCCTGCATGATTTCCTGTATGCAGTCATGCGCCACAGGCTGCTTATAGGTAAACCATGGATAGCTCAGACAGAAGATATCATCAGAGAAGTGTACATGCTTGAGAACATTGTCAGAGGCAAGGAGTGGGTTAAAGGGAGTGCCAAATAGTCATTCACATTTGTGTGGGGTTACAATCGCATTGGGCCATGAGTGTAGGGAGTGGCCAGGAGGCGCTACGAAAGCAGAAATTCAGCAATTAATTTATGACTACTCTCGTCCTGGTAATGTGATTATCTATACTGATGGCTCTGTGTTAAGAGGCAAAAAAAAAAGTGCCTGGGGATTCATAGCATAAGAAAATGGCTAATGTTTAGTAAAAGAGAGCTTGTCATATGTCAACAAATCTCAAGTCTGAAAATGGAGGTGTTGGTGGTTATTGCAGCATTCCACTGGTTGGAGAACAAACTATATGCATGTATGGATTGTAACTGATTCACAAAGCATGCTAACAAAGGTGAAGACTGGCATGCTTCATGCTGAATGGCTTGCATCGATTCAGAGATCGCAAGTTGTGAGCATTCGCTGGATCTTTTCTCCAGGACACTGGTGTGATTGGAAATGAACAGGCAGGCAGATTGGCTGGTGCTACATCATTAAGGGGTGATTTGATGCATGATAAGGCAGATGTGGAGAAAGTCTTCTGGGAAAATGTGAATAATGCAGGAGAACAGATAGACTATCAAGATCTAGAGAGAATGCAGCAGCAAGTGGTGGTCAGAGGATCTGGTCAACAGTCGTCACAGGTAAAGCAACAGATGTATAATCAGATTGCAACGGGCACCATTAGTATTGGAACACTTCACTGGCTGTTGAAGATGAAGACTGAGCGCAGTGATGATGGTTCTTGACTCAACTCAACTCAGCTTATGATAATGTCCAGACACTAGGAATGTTAGGACATTTAGAGAGCTGCAGGAGATAGCCACAGATAGGACAGTCTGGCATCAGTTGGTTGAGGCTCTATGTATCAATGGGAGATAAAGGTCACACGAAAAGAGCATAGAGGATGATCGTGATTATGGAAATATTTATGAGACACATGCATCCGTCTTTTAAAAGTCTGGTACGCGAACTTTGGGTAATTGTAATTAATTGTTGTTTATATTGTCATAATTATACCATGTCAATAATAATATAGCCTTGCTTTGAACTAATTCTCTAATATGTCTCAAGTAATTTGTATACACAGTTGTTTAAGTCACAGAGTAAACAGATATATTTAAAAATTGCCATTTCCTGTTAGCTTAGTGTAACTGATATATGCCTTTGCAGAATTTTCAATTTAGAAAAGATGAGCACACACGATGTTAATTTATAATCCGCCATTATCTTGGTGATGTGACTTGTAAATATACAGTTATTATTCACCACTGGATTAATCTCAGAAGGAATGTAGGAAGCAGAGTCGTACTAATAGTTACATAGGCAAAGCAAAGTAATGTAGGCAATTTGAAACAACTGCACGCTTTATTTTGCCTTCTACTCTTGGGCATAAAGAAACTATAGTCGGTCATTCAGGTGGATTGGTACTGTTAATATGCCCAGTTGGTGTTATATATGAACAGTAAAATCGTGACAGCCATGGGTATTCATTAATTGGTTTGAGTATACAAGAGCACATTTGCTATGGTTTGTTTTCATTTGTTACTCATAGACCAGATTAACCCTGGAAACATTACTTTTAACAAATCAATTTACTTTTAATTCATATGTAATTTATATCACATACATATAAATAGATTGACACACACCCGTCCCCTCCATGTATGTATGTGTATGTATGTATATGTGTGTGTATATATATATATATATGTGTGTATATATATATATATATATATATATATATATATATATATATATATATATATATATATATATATATATACACTCTTTCTATGTTGCCTTAATTGTTTATTTAGAATTGGTTTAAAATGCAGTTTGTAATTATTACATTAATAACATGTGATTTATGTCAGTGAAGTAGTACTAGTGGTGTCACAAATAAATGTTGAATTATCACTACTCGTTCTACAAACAGTTGTTGAGTGGTTTAGCATCATGTGGGGTTAGTACCAGTGCTATCACAAACATATCAACATTTTGGGGGAGCCTTGGCTGAGAGGAACCTGGTTTGACTCCAGCATAGGGCCTGGCATTGTTCCAGGAATCACTGGTACTTAATGATATCATGTGTCTCACTGATCCCTGGGAGAAGGTAATTGCCAGGAAAATATCAAGCCAACTAGAGAGGCAAGGTGTTTTCCCACCTACCCTGGGTGGGTACCGTCCAAAAAGAGAAACCTGGACCAATGCAGCAGTCTTTGCCCATGATGTCTATGAAGGTTTCCACTCAGGCACTGAAACCGTTGCTGCAGCAATTGATCTTGAGGACGCATACAACAGAGTACCACTGGATTTTTTAATGTTTCAGCTTCTTGAACTAAACGTAAGTCCATTCCTCCTTAGTTGGATCGCTGCAGCCCTCTACCAACGGAAAGTAGTTTTTAGATGTGGCAGTTGGACTTCGGAACCAACAACAATATATCCTGGCCTACCACAGGGATCACCATTATCTCCGGTACTGTTCAACGCCTACACAGTGAGAATCACCAGTGAGCAGATCACTGGACCTGGCAGGACATTGTCGTATGCCGATGATGTTTTAGTGTATCGTCAGGGTGAGGATAGAGAGGAGGTTGCTGTGGAACTACAAACCGAACTCAATTGCAGAAGTACTTGGTGTGATGAAGCTGGGGCAATAGTCAACCCAACAAAGGCAACAGTGACTTGGTTCTCGTTGAATAATCATATTGTCAACAATCCAACACCAACTGTAATGCTGTGTTCAGAGACGGTGGAAAGAACGCAGGCAATGAATTACCTGGGGATACGGTTTGATCGAAGCCTTGCTTATAATGTGCACATAGACCAAGTGATAATAAAGGCCAAGCGGGGTTTGGCAGCGATGCGGGTGATGGCGGCAGCAAACT
Organism: Cepaea nemoralis; assembly: GCA_014155875.1. Classification (NCBI taxonomy): domain Eukaryota; kingdom Metazoa; phylum Mollusca; class Gastropoda; order Stylommatophora; family Helicidae; genus Cepaea; species Cepaea nemoralis. The sequence goes on along the minus strand of JACEFZ010005914.1, from coordinate 1,169,765 downwards.
GTGAGCAGCGCCATCTATGTCTTCTGTACGAGGGGCTGGTCATGTCTGTTTTGGAGTATGCAATGGCAATCCTGACTCTCAGCCATAAGCAGATAGAAAGGATGGAAAGGATACAGAATGAAGCTATGCGCATTATTCTTGGATGTACAAGAGATACAGCATGCAGGGCGATGCGCTACCTTCTTGATTTTCCAACCATTGAAGAGAGAATACAAGTTTGCAGGGCACGCGCCTACCTCAGAATTAACGCAAACACACAACATCCACTGCATAGTGAAATTAGGAAGGTGAAGGGCAGCAGGTTAAAAAGAGGACGGTCGTGGATGGGTCAAGCCGAAGACATTCTTCAACAGGTGTGTTCACTTGAGGACTTAGAACCTGGCGAGGAGTGGGTGCAAGTGCCAACGGACTTCTGCACATCCTTTTCAGTTTGCATCCAACTAGATAGAAAATGCAGACAAGAAAATCCGGCTGCTGTTGAAGCTGAAGTACAAGCGTTGATTTTCGAGAATTCGCTAGACGGTGACGCGGTCATCTACACAGATGGGTCGGTCGTCCGACATGTGAGAAGCTCATGGGCCTTTACAGCTCGGGCCGGAGGGAGAATTGTGAAGGAGGACTCTGGTGCTTTCACTGAAACCACAAGTAGCCTGACCATGGAAGTCATGGCAGTAAGTAAAGCAATAACATGGCTCGAGACACAGACATTCACTAGGGCTTGTTTCCTTAGCGACTCAATGAACATGATCAAGAGGATAGAGGAGGGGTCGATCCGAAGAGAATGGTTGCTGCCTCTGAAGCGGTCTCGGCTGGCAAAGATTAGTTTCATCTTCGTGCCAGGTCATGCGGGAGTACAAGGAAATGAGCGGGCTGACAAGCTCGCAGGTGAGGCTACTGTGGAGGGCGGACGCGCCATGGACCAGGCTGACTTTCTGAATGCTCTACGAGAAGTGAGACTTTTGCGAGAACCAAGTGATGACTGTGAATCTACAACAATGGCCAGACTGCGGGAGCAGCAAATTAAAAGAGGGGTGGCCAAACAAGAACACTACGCAGGAAGCCAAAGAAGATTGATAAACCAACACAGAACTGGCGTCGTTAGCCGCTATACGCTGCGGGATTTGCTGAGGAGGGGATCCGAGCACTTATGGACTGAATGGTTCGATGTGCAACGAGGATGATCTGTCGACTAACTAACTAACTAACTAACTGATCCCTGGGATGGTGAGATAGAATGTCTAGCCTTCTTAGATAAGTGTGAAAAACAGCAAGTTATGCACATTCAAAATTCCCACACGCCCCACCAACCCCACCCTTTCCCCTCCATTTTTTAGAGTATGTAAGTATACCATTGCCCTGGCAACATCTTTAGTAAAGAGAACCTACCCACGGGTGCCTGGGATGGAGCATGTCTAGAGGAAGGAAACCAGACACAGAAGTATGCAAAAGTCAGGCACACTGACCTTGGAGGTGCATAATTAGATGTGACACACTCTCCTAGAAAGTGGAATGAAGAAGAAGAGGAAGAAACCACCATGTCCTTTGGCTACTGCAACTTTACAGCACACGTGTATCAACGACTGGCAAGAGAAGGTCAACCAGAGAGACGAATGGAGACGGATTGTATCTGCAGCAAAGAACCTCAATGGCTCGGAATGCTGAAGAAGAAGTGTATCACTTCAGTCTATCACATACCTTGAAGTCATACAGCTCTATAACCAATGTTGAGTCTACATAAAATGATGTAACATTAATATAAATGATCTACTTAGTCATTTTGAAAATACTGGATGTAAAGTCACCATGACTTATTTGGGGTTTTTGATGATGGAGTGTGGGTTAAACTGGTTGTTATATTTCAAGGAAAAAAGGAAATCTTTAGTTAGTTTTACTGTACACGTGCTAAGTCATTTGTGAAATGTTATCCTTACCTACTCAAGTGTATTTAATTGTAGCACAGATCATAATATATATCAGGGGTTCTCATCATGCTTCATATAGTGTCCTGCCAGTTCTGATGTACCTATATGGGAATTCCTCACCACCTACTCACAACTCAAAGCCACAGATAGTTGCACAATACTTGACCACTAGTACCATTCATTCATCTAAACTAGTGGGCAGTGCCCAGCCGAAGAGGTGGAAGGTATGGGGTTTTCAATTCTACCTAGACTTAACACCAAGAACAAAGGTGTGTGTTTGTATGTAGGTTTGCACAGGAGGTTTGGCTGGGTAGCAGGGAAGAGTTGACAGCCCAAACACGTTTGAGAACTAGTGGATAACATATTTAGACAATATAACAGAAATCATTAAATCCATTATAATATAATTGCTGTTTTCATAATTGCTTTTTTAATCAAACCACCGATGTTTAGACTATACATATTGCACTTTTGTCTGTGGGCACACCTGTATCATCTTAGCATGCAGTATATCCTGTTTTGTTTGGCCTCCAAACTCCAAAGCAGACTGTCCCCTCTACCACAAGACTCATTACCAGGTTTGTCTGCGAAAAGCTGCACTAGAAACTAGGCTCTGAGGTAAAAACAGGATCTATTCCAGACAGCATGTTTTATCCAGAAAATAAATTTACAAGTCGTAGGCTCTGATGGGAGGAGTTTTGTTTGTAACCAATAATTGTGTGAATAGAATACGATTATTTAAATATAAATGTTTATAAATCTTTGGTTGTCATGTACCATGCCAATGAGCCTAAACTGTATGGTTTGTTATCTCACATGATCACCATAATTTTAAATAGCAACAGCATAATAGAAAAGTCTGTACTTGGAAATGATATGTGGGCAGGGGTTTGTCCCCATGGAGAAATACAATGATGCCTCATACCGCCAAATACAGAATGTGGTCTGGAGCCTTGAGTTCTTCATTGAGAACCTAAGGTTACATCAAGCAGAAGCTGTTGGTTATTTTCCATATATTATCTTGTGCTTCATATTTGTTATTTATCAGTGTATTTAGTTTTTTAGTCCCTGTTGCTGCCACATAGTAATCTATGTCACTAACTTCTAACTGTAATATGTATCAGTTGGTGAGCATCATGTAAAAAGCCTGCATTATGCTGACGATCTGGTTTTGGTTGTCAAAAATGAAATGCAGTTATAAGAAAATGGTGAATATAATTGCAACAAAAAGTCAAAACATGGGGTTCATCTGAATAACAAAAGCAAGTAATGGTTTCTACAAATAAAAATTGTCTATCCAGATGCAACATCAAAGTAAATGGAATACATCTGACACAAGTCAATGTAGTTAAGTACTTGGGGACTTTAATAACAGCAGATGGAAGATATATTTTGAAAGTTAAATTTAGAATAGCGTAAACAAAAGCAGCATTTCACAAGTTAAAGAATATTCTCTGCAATTTCTTTGTCAGTCGAGGCAAAGAAAAACTTCTTAAAAGCTATATTGAGCCAGTTCTTACGAGTGGAAGTGAATCATGGAGATTTAGGAGATATGTGAGGGTTGTACAAGTTGCAGAGATGTAGTTTTATAGAATGATGAGAACATCATAGATGGTTACAAAGAGCGATGCAGATATCCTGAAACAATAAACTCCCAAAGAGAATTGGTTACTGGCATTAGAAGATGGCAGTTCATATCTTGTTAGCATGTCATGAGAAGGAAAACCCTTGAGTATGTTATCAAAATGGACAAGGGGGAGGAGGCGCAGGGGGAGACCAAGAGAAAAGAAAGATACTGGACAGTCTGACATCATGGCAGGGAGGAATATCAGTATCAGAAATGATTGGCAGCACAAGAAACCAGAGGCTGTGAACAGACATGATCACCAATGCCGCACTGCATGGACTAACATAAACAATATGTGTGTGGGGTCTATGTACACTATATAGTTACAGTTATATAATGGATGTCTGTTGCTTATGTAAGCATAATAAATAAACTTTCTAGCGTGGACAGGTATTTTGAGTCTTATGTTTTATTTATTTTGGTTGTTTTTAATCAGGAACCTTGGAATGTGATCAACATAGAACAATTAGTATAATGAGTCACATCACAAAGATTTTGCTAAGAATTATCATGCAAAGAATGAGGAAGAAGATACAACCTGAAATAGGGGAAGAACAATGTGGGTTTGTAGTAGGAAAGGGTACAGTAAATGCTGTGTATATGCTGCGAACAGTTATTGAACGTGCTATAGAAGTAAACAAGGATATACATCTTTGCTTTATTGACTATACAAAGGCTTTTGATAGCGTTAGACATGTCAGCATGGTGGATATGCTTGCAGATCTACATATTGATGGGAAAGACATTAGACTTATAAAAAACATATATTGGAAACAACAAGCTGCAATAAGGATTGATAATGAAGTGGGACAGTATCAGCCAATTAAGAGAGGTGTTAGGCAGGGATGTGTGATGTCTCCAGATCTTTTTTCCCTGTACAGTGAAAATATTTTCAGAAATGTAGAGGATATAAATGGAATCAGCATTGGAGGACGAAACATCAATAACATTAGATATGCAGATGATACAGTATTAATTGCAGACAATGCGCAGGACCTGCAACAATTAGTAGATGCGGTTGTTGTACACAGTGAGCAACTGGGGTTAGAATTAAATTGTAAAAAGACTCAGGTTATGGTCGTCAGTAGGAAGGAAGAAGTGCCACAATGTAATATACGAGTAAATGGAAATATTCTTCAACAAGGGAATCGGTACAATTATCTTGGAACAGTTATAACATCTGATGGGAGATGCCTTGAAGAGATTACTGATTAGAACAAGAATCGCCATGGCGAAAGTAGCCTTTAGCAAGATGAAAAACATTCTGACCAATAAAAAGATGTCAATTGAAACGAGAAAAAGAGTGTTGAGGGGATACATAGAGCCTGTTCTTTTGTATGGATGTGAAACTTGGACAATGAGCAGTCAAGCTGAAAAGCATCTGATGGCTGCAGAAATGTGGTTTCTGAGGAAAATGCAAAGAATACCATGGACAGACAGAAAAACCAATGACCAAGTACTACAGGAGACAAATGAACATCGTAGACTGATTAGAGAAATTAGACGTAGACAGTCAAAATTCTTTGGACATGTTATGAGAAGAAATGGGTTGGAGAACTTAGTGACAACTGGCAAGATCGAGGGGAACAGACCAAGAGGAAGACCGAGAGGAAAATACCTGGATGGCTTGGCCACATGGCATGGACGAGACAGGAACACTGAGCTGATCCACGACACTGGTGATCGAGTGAAATGGCGAGTCATGACCGCCCACGCTTTCCGGCATGGCACATGATTGATTGATTTTAACAGCTAATCATAATGTAAAATATATATTATTAAAATATAGTTTGCTGTACTGTTATACATCTCAGATAATTCTTTTGAGTCATTTGTGCATGTCTTGGAAATAGTTAACCTGTCTTTCCCTCTCTTAGCAAGATGATGAGTGCAGGCATCGAACCAGTGTTCAACCGTACACGTAACATTATCAGCATAGCTCGTTATAAACTACAGTAACGTGTCTCACCCACAAGCATGCCCCCCCCCCCCCCCCCCCCCCCATACACAAACACACATCTGTGACGTGATAGGGCAATTATATTTTGTAGGCCTGAATGCAGGGATAAATAGATGGCCAGTCTTTCAACCACTTTAGCAGATGATGAAAGCTAGCACCGAACCCTTGTCATAATCCCCCATCACTAACATGCCCGCCACATACACACAGAAGATAATGTTTAATGTATTGGCTGTTTGTGACCCCTGAGCTTCACTAACCTCAAAGTGACAGATGCCGACACATTCATATGTATGCACTCTGTTTTAACCCTATTCTTTCTTTTATGTTCAAATAAGCAGAGAAAGGTGGTTATCTGTTTTATAGCAATATTGTTTTATACATTATTTGGTCAGTAATTAAATATCAACCTACACAGACACCTTGAACTGAAAATGGTGTGAGCTGAATCACCGTGTGTGTCCCTTACTTGTAAATTTCTTCCTGGTGACATTGCAAAATTATAGAAAGTAAATATCATAGCGAACACGTACCATGTGTAAATATACACACACCATGTCCAAAAGGCACTCCTATTCATGAATTCTAGAGTCAATGAACTGGCACTACTTATGCATTCTCTTATGACATGTGCATCTAAGAGACTCGACCAGCTCCAGCTCCTGGCTTTTACATGTATTTCTGTAACAGCCCCTTAGACCTCTTTCTATTGACAAGAGAGGTGAGTCATTGGTACTTTCTAACCTGTTGCTTGTGGCAGCTGAGACACATTATCCTTAGTGTTTCATGTTCACAACTTAAGCTCGCTTGCATGCGTTTGTATATGGGAAAGGCTTCAATGATACATTCACTGCAAAATGTCCAGACATGGCGTTTTCAAGACTGTCTGGTGTTGATTTCAACATTATTCTGTAGATCATACTGTGCCATTAATACAAACTTAACATTGAACGCTTTGATCTATTAATCCAGTAATGTTTGCAAATTAAAATAAAATGAGGTGTAATAAAAAAAAAAAAAAAAAATAGTTTCTGTGACATTTTTCTATTAGAAATAGTAATTGTTACACATAAATATGTGCTGTACCTTCAGTGGGTCACAACATGAAGCATGCAGGTCTGTTACTGTAATTGATGCAGGGCAAGAGAGAAATGTGATGTTGTAGGAAAAACTACATCACACATTGAAGATGAAGGATGGTGGGTAACAGAATGAAGCTGAACTGAAGAGTTGCTGAAAGACTGAAGGCGGTGTTGTTGTATGATATACACAGATAGATCAGCGTGGACGAAGGTTCATAGTGTTCGTTCTTACATTTCCAGTGTGCTGATGGCAGTGTAGTAGGTTCATTCCCTACACTGGTCAATTAATATTGACTTCTCATTCAGAAAGAAATACGAAGCATATTATATAATGTACGAACATGGAACTATAAGAGAAAGATACTCAATGTATCAAGAAGATAGTAAATCAGAAATGAAGACATCAGGATAAAAGTATGGGTTATAGCAGAGCTAGATTTTATTACCAGTCTCCACTGCGATGGCATTGCGAATGCGTTTCATAATGCCGCTTACCCACGTTCAAAACACATCTGTGACCGATTTGGCAGCAGACCGTATCGCGCTGGTTATCCTTTACAGGACATCGCTGTCAACACCAGCAATTTACCACTGTCGTTGATTTCTTAGCAAGATTACGCTCAGTTGTTTGCCATTGCTTTCTGAGCGGCCGGCTCACTTATTCCGTAAGTTACCAACGCGGCGAGAACCAAATGGCAAACTACTGAACGTAAAATCTTGCCAAATATCAACAGCGGCAGTAAAATGTTGGTGTTGACTGCAACATCCTGTAAAGGATATGCAACTTTAAAAATAAAAATAAAAAGATTTTATTAAAAGGCAGCAAGCCAAATAAATGGTTTGGCCATGTAACTAGTATACCAACTAACAGTATACCTCAACAAGCAATGATGTACAGACCAAATGGAAGCAGAAGTAGAGGCCGACCACGTAATTGATGGACAGAGGAAATAGCAGAGTCCATGGGAATCTCGATATATAAAGCCCATAAACGGGCACTCTCCCGCTGTTTATACTTCACCTCAACATCGCAAGGTGAGTAGTATTTTATGTAAATGAGGGACATACTAATAGGATCAGATCCCTCACAAGTGAAAATTGACCCACATAGTAATAGGATCAGAGCCCTCACAAGGGTGGACCCACATAGTAATAGGATCAGAGCCCTCACGAAAATCGGACCAATAGATGCAGGTTGGAAATTTAGGCGAGTGATGTTGGGAAAATAAAAGTGTGGGAAATTTTTGTTGGTTGGCGGTGGTGTGTGGGAAAGTCTGTAAAAGTAATTAGGGTAAGATAGGAAGAGGGAGATAAAAGTTGGTTCGTGTCGATCGTCGGTAGCTTTCAAATGTTTTAGTGGAATGTTCATAAATGTGTGATGGTGGGGTGTAGCGAGTGTGGGGTGATAGTAGTGGCTTACTGAAATTAGTTGATAAGGGGGTGTTATGTATATGTTCATAGTAGCTTATTCACTACCATCATTACAAATGAAACCTTATAAAGTAGTTGTAATGGATATGGTGTAGTGTCATTTGGTGGTAAGGGGTGGGTACCAGGTCAAAGACTCGACCACATCCCCTCCGCCAGGGAGAGCGGTCAATCCTGGAGGGACCAGGAGGAGATGCGGTGCCCGAGGCAAAAGCAGGGGAGATGAGGGAATAGTGGAAGGTTAGCCACTCCCTCATGATACACGCAGGCGGTGTGCAGAGAGTTAGCACTCTAATCACGATACCACCACACCTCATGAAGCCAGAGCACAGTTGAGTAGACACTCAACAGGCCACGTTTTGCCAGCAGCGTGCGATGTGAGGTAACACGCACGAAGGAGAAGGTCACCCCGCGTGGTGTGTAACCATGGGAGAGATGTTCGGCAGACGGGAGACTGGACTTGGGGCGTTCACATCGTTTAGAATAACGTTAGGAGTTTTGTGTTCACTAGTAGATAGAGTTAGCATAGGGTTAGCAGTTTGTGTTAGATAATACTGTGGCTGTATATTGTGTATTGCATTAGCGACTGTTTACCGCTTGTAAGCGAGCCAACGGCAATAAAATGGACCATGCATTTTGCCTCCCACACGACTTGCAAGTTGTCTTGTATGGGTGTGTGAGAAGTACCCGATGATGCCTGTCAGTTAAGTTGTTGACAGGCCAGGGTAATTGTGGTGTCAGAAAGTGGTGCTTGGACGAAAGCGCCAAGCTAATACCCACAGTAAATGGTAATTGTGGTTGTCAGAAGTGAAGCTTGAATGTAATATTCAAGCTACTCCACTCGTCCACGAGGCTCTAGACTAGGGTTTAATTTGTGTAGTGACGGTGATTTGTGCAGACGAGAGAAATTTTGCAAGCTAGAAATGTGCCTATCGTGACGTATTAAACTGTTTAATTGTGTTTATGAAATATTTATTTAGTCAAAGTATGTATTCATCAAAGCTGTAAGTATTAATATTCTTGTTTTCTTATATTTATCTATATATTTACCTTTTTGGTGAGAAATGAGTACCAAAAATGATTCACGGCGGAGCGATACAAAGCCAGCCGACAATATCGATTTTTCATCGCGCTGTGCTGTGACGTCAGATGATTGACAAACAGTCGTCTGGGCTCATTAGCATACAGCAATCGAGTGTATAGAGAATTGCTAACCAGCTGCTCGCCTGAATCGGTACGTTATATCATTTATTATTTATTTATTTCAACTACTAAAGGAATATATTTATTTATTTAAACATTATGATGTTATTTTTATTTCTTTAAAAGCAGATATGCATATTTTCGGTTATATTTTCTCTGTGTTTACCGTCACGATGGAACTATTTTTTGGCCAGGCAGATGATACTTGCCTGCACAACACTTACAGAAATTAAATAGAGTAGTAACAGTAAGGCAATAACTGATAGAAGCAAAGACAGGACATTGACATTTAATTTATTTAATACATATTCTAGTTGTTCGTGAATCTGTCTGTCATTGTCTAAGTCATTGTCCCTAGGGGTCTGGGTTAACATATCGTGTAATAGGCCTGATTACTACGGCCCTGCATATCAAAGGGCGAACTACACCTGATTACGGCCCTGTGTACCAAATATAGTTTGCTGTTAACGACACGTGTCTCCACCCTAAAGTACCAAGGTGACCTGTGGCAACGGAGTTCCGTTCCCCGATCCTCGGGAACGTTAAAGCTGAGTACACTTATATATTTTGGCATGCAATTTGATTAATAGTGCATCTCTTTTTCAGCTTGTAACGCGTTGACATATTTGTATACTCTGTTTTTCTGCAAGATAAATCTGGGCAGGGTATAAACAGAAAGCACAACTGATAGTGATCAGATTAGAACAAACATAACATATCAAAGATAAATAAGTGATTAAAGTCATCATTGCCTATCACTGTTAGCCAAGTACTAAAGTAAGATGGCAACTTTATCAGATTTCATAAAAGCAGGCAAAGAACTAGAATTAACAGGAAAAGAACTACAACAATATGCTGATCAGAAATTTAAAGAATTAAAAGATGCTGAGAAAGAAGCAAAAGAGGCTGAAAAAGCTGATCGCATACGAAAAGAAGATGCTGAAAGAGACGAACGCGCACGAGAAAGAGAACAAGAAAGACAGCATCAAAAAGAGATTGCTCAACTAGCTGAGATAACAAAACAGAAACAGCTAGAAGATGATAAACTGATTAAACAAAAAGAATTAGAGATTAAACAACAACAGTTAGAACACGATAAGACAGTTAAACAACAACAGTTAGAACACGATAAGACAGTTAAACAACAGCAGTTAGAACATGAGAAGGAGATAAAACAGAAAGAAATAGAATTAAAACAAAGGGAGTTAGATCTAAAGGAAAACCAGATTCAAGTAGAATCAGAAACACAGTTGAAAATGAAAAGCATGGACGTAGAGTCACACTCAGAGATCTCTGCCACTAAACTAAGAAGTCAACAAGAGGAAAATAAGTTCAATAAATACAAAAATATTATCAAACCATATTGTAAAGAAGACTCAATATCAGCATGGACAGAGAATGTAGAATATCAATTTAAATACCACCAAGTTCCATTAGAGATGTGGGCCCCAATTTATACAAAAAATCTCAGTGGTGAGCCCCTTAAAGTAATAGAAACTATACCAACAGAGCTTAGATCTAGCTATCAATACATCCATGATAGGATTATGCAGCACTTTTTACTTGATGCCCCTGGGTATCAAGTACAGTTCTCAAATCTAAAACCTAAACCTAGTGAAACCTTTATTGATTATGTTTCAAATGTACAGAGTGTACTAAACAGGTGGCTTAAAGCAGCTAACATAGGAAAAGACTTTGATAGATTAAAAAACTTAATTACTATGGATAAGGTTATATCCACCATTCCTTCTCCTTTTGCCAAATTTTTGCAGCAGTCAGACATTGAAAACATAGAACAGTTTGAAAAGAAAGGATCAGCATATTTTTCTTCTAACAGAGATGTGTTTAAGACCTCAAATGACTCTGAAATAGTTTCCTTTGTCAAAGACCAAACTAAAAACTACCAAAGTAATAGGAAACCTTATCAGAAATACGATAAGAAAGATAGGAAAATGGAAAAATGTATCCATTGTCACCTTTTACATGACACGTATGCTATGTGTGACAAATCGCCAAATTATCCGGCGCATCTTGAAAATGTGATCAAGAAACAGCAAAGTAAAAGATCTGCATACAGGCGTGCAATCAAATTTTTTTTTTTGTTCCTGTTATGGCCATTATAGTAATAAGTGCCTTGGCCGGCAGCGTATGAAAGCCAGTAATGCCATTTTGATTGACACCTCTTCAGATGGTGGTAGTGAGAATGAATCTGAGAGTGAAAGTGACTTACCTAATAACCAAGCAGAAAATGTTTGTGGTGCATACGATATGTTGAGCTTCGACAACTGTGAACGATGTCACCAATTCCATACAGACGCGAAACTACAATGTGGACATACAGTACTATGCTCATCTGAGAGTGTAAACGCAGCAGTAGCCTCCAGAGGCAATCTTGTGTTCCACAATGCGATGGTCAATGATGTAGCATGCCAGTGTTTGCTGGACAGCGGCAGTACCCTTATTGATCTTCGGAAAGAACTGGTGAATCCAGGTGATTACACAGGTGATACTGTCAAATGCCGTACCTTTTCGGGTAACATTGAAATCTACCCTTTAGCAAAAGCCCAGATTGACTCTCCTTTTCTCTCTGGTACCTTTACCTGTGCAATACTGAACAACCCTTGTACTGATTTAATTCTGGGGTACTTACCCCAACTAAAACATTGTACGATTGATGAAATAGTTGCATGGGAAAAAGTAAAGGCAACTATTACCACAGCCAAAACAGACACTTCAAAACATCATAACATATTACAAGATGAGACACTACTGATGCTTTCTACAACCAGCACAGATGACACAAACAAACAGAAACTTTTACACCACCAGAAATCTACTCTTAATGTGTCTCCATACTTAAAATTGTTAAAGGTCAAAGCCAGAGTGACCAAAAATGCATCTTGTTTATTTAGACGTAAGAATGGCATTTCAACTACAGGTCATGCTACTGGTAACCATGAACAGGTGTTACCTGAACAACACCGGTTAACTATGCCAAAATATGCACATAAAACACCGGTGACTGGTCATCTTGCATACAACAACACCAGACCAGGTTTTTTCACGAAGATAAAATTATGTTTTCATAATGTATTTGCGTGTAATGTCTGTCAACAATTGGTACAAAAGTTTAAGGGTAGACATCCTACAACTGAAGTACAACCTTCTATACTGGCTCCCAAGCCATTTGATAGAGGAAGGGTCAGTTCTACCACAAACACACAAACAACGGTGCAAGAACCAGGGATCTTGAACTTGATCAAGACAGATTTAGGCTACTTCCATACCAATGAAATGGCAACGACTATTCAAGGTGGTACATAACCATGGTACATGTTGACTATGAAATATCGATAAACAGACACTTAGAGATATTCCATGTCAACATGCGAAAACCTCACTTTTCAAGACAAGAGACAGAAGTAGTGACAGACGAACATATTGCATCCACACCTAGTAATCAGACGACAGACATACATAGCGCAACTACACTAGTTAGTGAGACTGGCAAATCCGACGAGGGGCATACATGTAGTGAACTTATAGAATACACATGAATAAATCAGAATACTGATGACTGGACAATACACCTACTGAAACTGAGACATGCCTTTGACAGAGTGCGACTCCTCGGTCTCACTGTCAAACCAAGCAAAGTCAAATTATGCCTAAAATAAATTCATTTTTTGGTCATGTCATTTCTCAAGTCCAACTGTAGACTGACCTGAAAAATAGTACCAAAATTATGAATCTGACCATGTCTAACAGAAGGAAACAGGTCAGAAACCTTTTGGCATTAGTAAATTACTCAGAAATTACAATTATATTTTCCAATGTCTTAAAATCTTCTGGAAATGAAATGTGAAAGATGCATTATTAATTTCTGCATTGTCAAAATTGAAGATTTTTTTTGTGTAAATATTCCAATCCTCCGCTTGCCTAATCCGAGGCTCGTTTATTATTCTATGACAGATGCCAGCAGTACTAGGCCAATTTTTTGAGGGCATCTTCCATCCGATGTGCTACGTGAGCCGTAAGATCACACCTGCTGAGTCCAGAGATTCCATATCACAGTTGCAACCCTAGGCGTCATCTATGCAGTGAGAAAGCTCCATCGATTTCTGGCGGGTGTACACTTCATTGTCCAGACAGATAATTCTCCCATTACGGTCATCCAAACTGGGGTGCACAGAAACGACCGGATATACAGGTGGTCTCTGATACTTCAGAACTATACGTTTAGTATAGAACATATCAAGGGTAAGGACAACATTCTGGCTGATACCCTCAGTAGACCATCTGAGGTAATAATACCTGAAATCCCACATAATAATGTAGAGTGATAGTTAGTACATGAATACAGTACAAGATGCTATGTAAAATAGGTTACATATACACCCATGGTGTGCTTAAGAGTGTACCAAGTACAACGAACTATCATGTGTCCGTAGACATTAACTTAAGAACTGTGCTACAGAACTTAGATACTACCGTGTGAATCAGGACAGCTCATTTCCAACTAAGCTCCAGTCCGGTGTATCATTTGTGTGAAATGTATAAAACAGTGTCAGAACAGTGCTTAATTTCAGACACATAAAGACTAAGCTACGACACCAGCGAATCTCTACACGTGCACTACCGATGAACATTATTATGACCGTAAAATGTATTTCAGATACCCAGGCAAATTATGTAGTTATATTGTGCCTATACCAATATACAAACATGAAGGCAACTACTAACCTGAGAGAACTGAAGACCATGTATATAAACTTAATGTGATATGTAAGATAATATTTTAACATAGTGATAGATTAGAGATAGAATTAGGTAATATAATAATTCTCATTTATTTAAATAGGGTAGTTAATACAGTAATTAACCCAGCTATTTAGCTTAAAATATTAGGTTAGACGTAAAAAAATAGGTAATTACAAGCTAAAGTAAAATTTTAATAGAAATAGTACCATTTAGAGTGTTACATTTCATTTAGCTTTAGTTTAGGGTAGTTTATTCCATATTAAGGAAAACCATACCATCAAACATTACCAATAATTAGTATTATCATTTTACATACATCATTTACATAATTTAGATTAAGAACATTAATCATATGATTCATGTTCAATCTAACAACATTAGATAGTATAGTATTAGAAAAGTACATAATTTATGTTCACATCATCCAGGTAACTAAGGTATATAACTCATATCACACTAATTACATTTAAATAGTTACATTACATCCCTTAGATTAGATAAACATAACGAGTAGGATAAACAGATAATATAATTAACATAATAGAACTTAGGTAACACATTAAATACTTAGTTATAAAAGGAGAAGAGTTTATTATAATATAAAATATGATACTTTAGGTTAGTGTAACATACTAGATGATGAGATCAAAGGGACAAGCCATCAACCCTGTCTCGCCCATGTAAATATAATGTACATATATGACTCGTGCAATGACTAGCGCACAGTCATGAGGCTCAATCATCTCAAACTGAGCCAAACGTGTACAGTCTCACTCCAAGGTTTTTAAATAAGCAGAAGAATAAGTATGGAGGGATGAGTGATGTGTGATAGAAGTAAGGGTGAAAGGAGTATGACAGAAGTGTGAAAGTAAGAATGAATGAAAGATAGACGGGAGAGAATGCAAGCAGTCAGCAAATTCTTCTGCTGCCTGCCACGACTTTTAATATTTGTTTGCGTTAATGTTGGTTTTCGCTAGGGAAATTGTGTTGGTGTGAATGTGTTGTCTGTGATATATTTTAGAACTTAGAATACAGTATTTTGGGTTTCATAACAATGGAATGTAGTCACGAATCAGTGTTATACACCTGCTTGTGGCCACATTGAACAAAATTATGACACTCAAAAAACTAACATACATACACAGATAAGTTAGAAATATAGGGTAGAAGTTAGATTAGTAGATTTATTACATCCAAACACGCAAACAACCAGAAAAACAAACATATAAATTGCATACACTATTTGTAGATCAAAGGCAGATAACTTTGGGGCCAGGGGACATAATAGACAACGAAGAACTAAATTAACAGTGAAATAAAGTCTTACGCGCGGAAGCGAAGGAGGTAAAGCCTGTCGCACACACTCTTGTAGAATGGTTGTTAAATATTATATGGGGGACATGAAGCAATTCATGTGTTGACCCTAAGAAAGTCAACTTTGTATGGGTAGTAAGTTAATTTACTATGTGAGGGCAGGTCTTATAAGACAACGGTCCGGTTCAGACATACCTCTGATAAATATAATATAGCATGTGAGAAGGGGCTCACGCCAACCAGGCAATTTTGTGGCGATTGCCAGTAGCCAAGTGAGGCTTTACTACATTGTGACAATAGTTGTTAATAGTCTATTGGAAAGCCCAGAGCCAGGTTATCTAGAGTCTTTGACAAAAATTAGAGACACTAATTTTTTGTGTAGAAACCTCCTTGCGTCACAACCAATAAGTGAAAGTTGATGACGCAACACAAGAGGGGCGGGTGTGTGTCAAAGACTCGACCACATTTTCTCCGCCAGGGAGAGCGGTCAATCCTGGAGGGACCAGGAGGAGATGCGGTGCCCGAGGCAAAAGCAGGGGAGATGAGGGAATAGTGGAAGGTTAGCCACTCCCTCATGATACACGCAGGCGGTGTGCAGAGAGTTAGCACTCTAATCACGATACCACCACACCTCATGAAGCCAGAGCACAGTTGAGTAGACACTCAACAGGCCACGTTTTGCCAGCAGAGTGCGATGTGAGGTAACACGCACGAAGGAGAAGGTCACCCCGCGTGGTGTGTAACCACGGGAGAGATGTTCGGCAGACGGGAGACTGGACTTGGGGCGTTCACATCGTTTAGAATAACGTTAGGAGTTTTGTGTTCACTAGTAGATAGAGTTAGCATAGGGTTAGCAGTTTGTGTTAGATAATACTGTGGCTGTATATTGTGTATTGCATTAGCGACTGTTTACCGCTTGTAAGCGAGCCAACGGCAATAAAATGGACCATGCATTTTGCCTCCCACACGACTTGCAAGTTGTCTTGTATGGGTGTGTGAGAAGTACCCGATGATGCCTGTCAGTTAAGTTGTTGACAGTTCATAGTAGCTTATTCACTACCATCATTACAAATGAAACCTTATAAAGTAGTTGTAATGGATATGGTGTAGTGTCATTTGGTGGTAAGGGGTGGGTACCAGGTATTAGTGGTCAAGCAATGGTCAAGGAGTGGTCAAGTGAGGAAATTGTAGGGAAAAGTGGTTGTAATGATATAGTGATGATTAAAGGGTGATAACGCAGTGGTCAAGTGAGGAAATTTTAGCGGAAAGTAGTTGTAATGATATGGTGATGATCACAGGGTGGTAAATTAGTGGTCAAGCAATGGTCAAGGAGTGGTCAAGTGAGGAAATTTTAGGGAAAAGTGGTTGTAATGATATGGTGATGATTAAAGGGTCGTAAATTAGTGGTCAACCAGTGGTCAAGCAGTGATCAAGTGAGGAAATTTTAGGGGAAAGTAGTTGTACTGATATGGTGATGATTAAAGGGTGGTAAATTAGTGGTCAAATAGTGGTCAAGCAATGGTTAAGTGAGGAAATTTTAGGGGAAAGTAGTTGTAATGATATGGTGATGATTAAAGGGTGGTAAATTAGTGGTCAAGCAATGGTCAAGTGGTCAAGTGAGGAAAATTTTAGGGAAAAGTAGTTGAAATGATATGGTGATGATCAAAAGGGTGGCAGATTAGTGGTCAACCAGTGGTCAAGGAGTGGTCAAGTGAGGAAATGTTAGGGAAAAGGGGTTGTAGCGACATGGTGATGATCAGGAGATGGTAAATTAGTGGTTTAGCAGTGGTCAAGTGGTCGAGTGACCACTTAAATTGTAGAGGACGATGTGCCTAAGATTATGGTAGTGATTAAAGTGATCGATGACGTGGTCAAGCAGTGGTCAAGCAGTGGTCAAGTGGTCGAGTGACCACTTAAATTGTAGGGGAAAGTACGTGTAGTGCAACGGTGGTGGGTAAAGTGAGGAGGAATCAGTAGTAGTGATAATAGTACTAGCAATATTAGTTGTAGCGACAACAATAGTAGTTGGTGCCTTGGTAGAGACACAAGTCTCTTTTTTGGGGTGTGTAAAAATCATACAAACACAAAGACGGTCACACAAACACACATACATAGGGACAAGACACAAACACACACATACAGACACACAACGACAGACATCTCATACCATTACTACTGTCACCACACCATCAACTATACACACATACAGACACACTCACCCATAAACAAAGACAGGTACACACACTTACACAAAGAAGCAAACACACCCAAGTATACACAGACACACCCATACACACTTGATACACTTGTACATAAGACATCACACATATACATCCATAATGAAACACACCCAAGTACACACAGACACACTCACCCATACACACTTGATACACTTGTACATACAGACATCACACATATACACCCATAAGCAAAATACACCCAAGTACACACAGACAGACACATCCATACACACTTGATACAGTTTTACATACAGATATCACGAGTGCAGACACACCCAACTACACACAGACAGACACACTCAACCCATGCACACTTGTACATACAGACATACAAAGAATGCAAACATACACACAGTGCACACTTGTGCATACAGGACATCACGAGTGCAGACACACTTACAGCAAAGAAGCAACCACACCCAACTACACACAGACAGACACACTCACCCATGCACACTTGTACATACAGACATACAAAGAAGCAAACATACACACGTGCACACTTGTACATACACACACATACACACTTGATACACTTGTACATACAGATATCACGATTGCAGACACACAAACACACAAATACACATACCGATATCCTCTTCCTGGCACACAAGAATACCACAAAATAAACAAACCACATACCCTTTTTTGGTAACGAACGCGGATGTCCGACAAAAACCCCTACGTCATCACCGCCGTATGCAAACGTCATTAAGTGGTAGCGTGAGTCATCGGTGACATGAAGGCGGGTGGTGGCATGAGAAAGCACTGTCTACAAAACTGCCACGTCAGCTATATAGTGTCGTGTGCAGAACTAGTGTATAAAATAGACGGCGTCTCCTCAGTCGCTCTACAGCAGTTCACATGGTGACTTGGGTAGCTACAGAGATATTTTTGTGAAACACGCTGGTGTGAGTCGCTTAGCCTTATTCGTGTCGTCGGCATCTGATTGTTGATAAACCAGTGAAACATATATTGTTGTGTATACAACATAACTTTTTTGCACTGAAAAAAGTATTCATCTACCAGCACGTTTATCGATATGGCCAACAAAGCTGCTTTCACGTGTTCAGTGTCCGACAAACACTTCTGTAATAACTATAACCTTACTCGCCACATTCGGACCATTCACGGTACGAAAGATCAAATATATTCCTGTCAGTTATGTGATAAGGTGTATAATAGGAACGATAACCTACAAAACCACAAACAACACATCATCAGCCGCCTATGGATACAGCAGAACCAATTACTACATCACCAGAGACGACATCACCACCAAGCCCGATGACACCACCAACTGAAACCAACATAACTAACATTCAGATACAGCCAGACGAGAGTATTCTTGAACAACTGACGGACGACGAAGCGGACATCTTAGCAGCCGGGAAACCAGAGACACTACACATCCTTCCACCCGATATTCAACAAACATATAGAGAAAATTGGGAAGCTATCAGGACACATCACAAGATTAACAAGTATTTATCGACATACACATTCTTTATTAGCCCGGAGATACAAAAACCTGGACAGATACGTTGTATAAGATTTTCAATGCCCAAATTTGTTGCTTTAAGATCAACTTTAGCTTTCATTTAGTGTTAAGACATAGAGAAACACAAGATCTTAGATTCTATCATGCGTCATTTAATAATAGTTCTGTTTTAGAATTTCCAGCGCTAATAAATAACAGACACGACTTTGATGGTTTTATCAACACAGTACACGAACATGACATTCATTCCTACGCCATGCAACAACGTACAGACACAAAATATACACTAGAAACAGTAGCTGGGATATGTTTTTACCTCTTTCATATGCCCGAGTTCCCCGATATATTGATGTCTAGGTGACATATCATCCCAACTACATTGTTATATTTTTTTTTCACTAACCATGTATGTCATTTATTTTTTTTCTTATGATATATTACTAATCTGTTTTGATGAATATGTTGTGAACACACATATTTTGGTGATAAAAATATTGAAACCAAGTTTTTTGTTTGTTAATTTTCTTTAGTGGTTTGTTTTCATGACGTTGTCTTTTTTTTTTTCTTGTCGGATCAGAGCTTACATTACCAGACATGAACAAAGTAAATGGAAAAGTTATGGCAATTACAGAAATATCTCAGTCAAATGTATGAAAACTAGGAGTTAACCAAATAGGGAAAGATACTGACCAAGTAAAGAAATATGTCACCCACACTTATACAGATCTCGGCCAAATTTATGAAAAGTACGAAAAATCTGTTTGCCAAATGGGAAAAAAGCTAGGTCAAGTAGGAAAACGTGTCAACCAAAGGGAAAAAATATTGACCAAGTAACGAAATACATCGCCCAAATTTATGAAAAGTAGGAACATTTGTTAACCAAATATTTCATCTAACCTTATAACCACTTGGAAAATTTGTCAACCAAAACGGAAAAGGTCTGCCAAATACTGAAATAGCTCAACCAAACTTATAAATATATCATTGTCAGAGTGCTGGGAGAGACAGAAATAGAACTAGAATAGACATAGATACAAGTAGGACAAGGACAAAGGAAAGTAAATGACAAAGACAGGACATCATAGGGACTCTATACAAGAGTATACACAGAGAGAGACAGTAGAAGGAGGTAGTACTCCAAACCAGTGTTAGGACCAGACCTAGACAGGACACGCATGTGTCATAGCTAGGACATAATTAGGACATGACGGGATTCACTCCCGTAATAAGACAGAATACCGTAAGCACGGGGATTACCCGTAAACAGACTGAACTTTAGTATAGCTGTAGGACGAGGACTGGACAACTGGACAAACGTGGTAAGTGTGCCAGCACGCCGCACAGCTAACCGCACGAGAGAAGGGGACGAGAAACTGGACTGGAGATGTGAATTGAGTCAGACGGAGACTGACAGTCGGTGTGACAAGACATCTGTGTTTTCCCTTATGGTGTAGAGTTTAGAGAAAGCATAGTTACACTTAATGAATGATAGTCTATTACAATTGAATAAGGATTGTTAACTGTGTTTGCTCAGAGAGCGAGATGTTTAAGATATAATTAAACATGAATTTTTAATGTCCATTCACCCAACGATGTGTTTTGTGATTTCGAGGGGTGAATGAAGGGTTCGCACGAAAACAGGTTGTTGACAAGCGAAAACCAGTTGGTGTCAGAAGTTGGCCTTGATCCCACCAGGAAAAATTGAAGGAGTTGGTGTTATAAGTGGGCCTTGATCCCACCAGAAAAAAAAAATTGATTGACCAAGTTGAACACACCAGGAGAATTAATTGCACAAGTTGGTAGACAAAAGTGAGCCGTGAACTTACCGGCAAAAGATAGAATGACCTAGAAAGTATACAGGAGGTTTAGCGAAAAGATGAAATGAGGAGTGAAATGAACTAAGCATGTGAAAATAAGATCAGACAATTGATTCTAAAATCACAGCTAATTGTATTTAGCAAATTGATAAATACATTCATGTATGATAATTGTTGTAGATGTAAAAGAATGTATATGAACATGTTTCACAAGGACGTTTCAGGTGAGGTCGAACAGAGGTGAAGACACAACGACATTGACACGACAGACGACAGACTAACATACATTAATTTCTTTTTCACATTCCAGCATTCCCGTCGGAAGTGAACCGTCACACAAAATTGTTTGAATGTGTTAACATCGTGCATGTACTGTATTGTCCAAATAGTAACTTTTACTGCTCTATATAACAGAATGCAGAGCAAGTGTAATTAGAACAAGCAGTCCAACTTGAAATTCAGAAGTACTTCCATAGGCCCAAGAGAACTCAAATCTTCTTTCAGATGAGAATACATTGTGTTTTGATAAAACAGTTAGATTGACATCTTAAATTAAGAGCTGCATATATACTTAATATCTGTATATAATATTCATTGTTTATTTGATTGCATATGCGAGTGTGTGGATAAACATTACCAAAATGTCAACATTTGGAGAATGTATACAAGCAGGTAAAGACCTGGGATATACAAGTGATAAAATAGAAAAATGGGCAAATGATAAATTCAAAGAATTTAAGGATGCTGAAAGAGATGAACGAGCACAGGAACGTCAGCATCAGAAAGAACTTGCAGAATTAACTGAAGCAAATAAATTGAAACAACTAGAACTGGCTGAGGCCACTAAATTAAAGGAAGTAGAACTGGCTGAGGCCACTAAATTAAAAGAAATAGCTGACGCCACCAAAATAAAAGAACTGGCTGAGGCAACGAAATTAAAAGAGCTAGAGATTAGGGAAAAACAACTAGAAATTGAATCACAGACGCAGGTGAAGTTAAAGGAAATGGAGATTGAATCTCATGCACAGACTGCCACCACCAAGTTAAGAAGTAAAGAAGAAGGAAAACAAATTTAACAAGTACAAAGGGCTTATCAAACCATATTGCCAAGGCGATTCCATATCTGCATGGACTGAAAACGTAGAGTTCCAATTTAAAGTCCAAGATGTACCAAGGGAACACTGGGCGGTGGTCTATATGAAGAACTTGTCAGGGGAGCCCTTAAAAGTGATAGAATCTATCCCCCAAGAGCTCAGAAATAACTTATGACTACATTAAACAACGCATTATGCAACATTTCTTACTAGACACCCCAGGTTATCAAATACAATACTCCAAACTAAAACCCAAACCAACAGAAACATTCATCGACTACCTTTCTAATGTACAAAGTGTATTTAGCAGATGGCTAGCTGCAGCAAAGGTAGAGAAAAATTAGGATAAACTTAAAAATCTAATGATAATGGACAAAGTCATCTCCACTTTACCATCTCCCTTTGCAAAGTTCCTACAGCAAGCCGATATTGAGTCTATAGAACAGTTAGAAAAACGGGGGTCAGCATAGTTTTCTTCCAATCGTGACATCTTTAAAACACCTGTTGAAGAATCTGAAATTGTATCATTTGCTAGTAGTAAACCTCAAAAACCATTTCAGAGGAGGAACAAACCGAAATCTAAGCCACCTCAATGTCCATACTGTCGTTTGTTTCACGAACAATACTCGATGTGCGACCAGAACCCGGGATATCCGTCTCACTTAGAGATGATGATAAAGAAGCAAGAGAACAAGAGAAACACGTATAGACGTGCAGTCAAATGCTTTTGCCGTTCGTACGGACATTATAGCTCTAAATGTCTTGGACGTAAGAAATTGAGAACCAGCAATGCTGTACTTGTTGATACATCTTCTGAGAGTGAAAGTGAGCATGAGAGTGAAAGTGAGGAAGTTTTACCATATACTGATAATGTTGTAGCAGCTATTGATGTGTTAAACTTTGATAATTGTGATATTTGCCATCAATTTCACGAAGACGGTGTGCTGAAATGTGGGCACACAGTACCATGCTCTACAGAGAGTGCTAACGCAGTCACAGCCTCCAGAGGCATACTAGTATTTTATGACGGGATCGTTAACAACAAACCTTGTCAATGTTTACTAGACAGCGGCAGCACCCTTATTGGCTTGAGGAAGGAATTTGCCAAGCCAGAGGATTATACGGGCGGCTCAGTAAAGTGCCGTACATTCTCGGGTACAATAGAAAGATACCCATTAGCACAAGCCCGTATAGATACCCCATTCCTATCCGGCACATTTACGTGCGCCATTCTGGAGAATCTTTGTACGGATTTGATACTAGGATGCTTGCCACAGTTGAAAAACTGTACCGCAGAACAAATATTAGCCTGGAGAGAAACCTATAAGGCTAATGCGGTAACAAGATCGGAAACAAAGAAACAGCACGATCAGTTACAAGAAGAAATGCTACACTTGATAACACCAAGTGGCTCAATAAACAACGCCAATAAAGAAAATTTCATAAAGGCTTAACGCGCCGATCCATCTATCTCACCATACTTTAGATTTGTGGGCGAGAAACCAAAAATGACCAAAAACGCGTCATGGTATTTTAACATTCATAATGGTATATTAATTAGAAATTACACCACAGATAACCATGAGATTCAGCAAACGGTACTACCGGTCGAACATCGACAAAAAGTCCTACGAATCGCACACGATTCGCCGTTTGCTGGACATCTAGGCTTACGACAAAACCAGAGCCAGAATTTTAGCGCACTTTTACTGGCCTAAATTTTGTGATGACATTAAAAATTTTGTAGATCATGTACCATATGTCAACAATTGGTACGAAAGGGTAAACATGTAAAAGCTGAGGTCCAACCTACAACATTGGCCTCTAGACCATTTGAATGTGTAGCTGTAGATATTGTTGGACCATTAAATCAAGTGTCCAATAAAGGAAACAGGTTTATCCTTACTTTAGTAGATTTTTGCTCGAGGTGGGTCGAGGCGGTAGCCCTGAAATACATAAGCTCCAAAGATATAGTTAATGTATTTTTGCACCTTTTTTCTCGCTTTGGATTCCCCCGTACCATCCTCTCGGATCGGGGAACCCAGTTCATATCAGCTGCCACGCAAGCTCTTACCAAATTATTAGGTATAAAGCAGTGTTTCACAAGCCCCTATCACGCGGCGGCCAACGGGATTATAGAAAAAATAAACGGGGATTTAAAGCACATGTTGGCCAAGGTGACAGCAGAAAACCCAGCAGATTGGGATACACTGTTACCAACAGTGCTGTTCGCCTATCGAGAAATCCCGCACTCGAGTACGGGCTTCTCACCTTTCGAACTAGTCTACGGGGCGAACCCACGAGGACCCCTAAGCATATATCATCAGCTACTGACTAACACCTCAGATACGTTAACACCAGTATCACCATATGAGGTAGTTACAGAAACACGCAACAAAATTATGAAAGCGTGTATCATAGCAAAGTCATCTTTGGAGCGAAAAGGACAGATCTACCGCCATTACGCCAACAGAGGTGCCAAAACCTTACACCTCGAAACTAATCAAAAAGTATTACTCCTGTTACCTGATAAAAGGAATCTACTCTTAACATCATGGCAAGGGCCATTCACAGTGGTACGAAAGATATCAGATGTTGACTATGAAATATCTATGAAAAACAAACTCAAGATATTCCATATCAACATGCTGAAACCTTATTACTCAAGACAGGAACAACAGACAGAAGACGAACACAATGCAACTACACCCATGCATCAGACAGGAGACAAACATAATGCATCCACACCAGACAGTAGTCAAACAGAAAACATAGTCAGCACAACTACAGTACTCAACCAAACTGACGATGACGACATGGACATACCAGTTCCAACAGTAGACAGAACGACAACAGTTGACAGTATACACATAGAACCAACACTTACTGACGAACAGAAACAACAGATAATAGCTTTAGTGACAGAATACAAACAGATCTTCTCAGACATTCCAGGTAGGACGGATAGGATAGAGCACTCCATTCTTCTTTCGGACTATACCCCTATAAAATGCAGACCCTATTCTATCCCTTTGAACTACAGGGAAAAACTTGATGAAGAAATCCTTAATTTAGAAGAAAAAGGAATCATCCAAAAGCCCATATCTGAATACTCTTTTCCTATAGTCCTAGTAAAAAAAGAAGGACTCAACAATCCGACTCTGCGTAGATTACAGTAAGCTAAATAAAGTCACAAAGATAGACGCAGAACCTATCTCTTCTTGTGAAGATCTACTCCTAAACATGTCTACATCTACCATCTTTTCAAAACTTGACCTAACGAAAGGCTATTGGCAAGTTCCAATGAATAAAAATTCTGTCCATTTAACTGCATTTTCAACACCTTTAGGTCTCTATGAATGGCGATTTCTTCCTTTCGGTCTACGCAATGCGCCAGCTACTTTTGTCCGTCTAACCAGAGATCTTTTACATGGAGTAACAGATACAAAGTCATACATAGACGACATATGTATACATACAACTGACTGGACAAAACACTTGCAAAAACTTAGACAAGTCTTCGAAAGGATAAGAGTATTTGGACTTACAGTAAAGCCCACCAATTGAATTGGGATTGAAGAAAATAGACTTCTTAGGCCATACTAATTCAAAAGGGCATTTAGAAACAGACAGCAAAATTGTGACAAAAATTTTAAATCTTACGATACCAGTCAACAAGAAACAAGTCAGGAGTTTGCTTGGATTGGTGAATTATTATAACAAATTCATTCCCAATCTAGCGGAAATTACAAGTGTCTTTTCTAATTTATTGAAAAAGACTGTAAAGATCGATGTGAAAGATGTCACTCTAATTAATGCTTTATCAAAACTTAAATTTTTGTTTAGCAATGTCCCAATACTCCGCTTGCCTAATCCGCACTTACAATACTTTCTTAGAACGGATGCCAGCACAGTCTCGATCGCAGGCGTTCTAGGCCAGAAGTACAACGACATCCTCCACCAATAATGTACGTAAGTCGTAAAATTACTCCTACTGAGGCCAAATACGGAGTTTCGGAATTGGAAGCACAATCGATTGTGTACTGTGTCCATAAACTCCACCGATTCTTGGCAGGGACACACTTTGTCATAGAGACTGACAACTCACCGCTCACTGTCATGGAGACAGGTGTCGACAAAAACAACAGAATATACAGGTGGTCCCTGGTACTTCAAAATTACTCATTTACTGTCAGACACATCAGTGGCAAGAGTAACTTACTGGCTGACGTTTTAAGTAGGCCAACAAACTTTAATGTGCCTGAACTACCAATAGAAGTCGACACAGCTTCGTCAGTAACTATATTACCAATAGAAGTCGACACAGCTTCGTCAGTAACTAAATTACCAGAAGCCGACAAAACTCTACCAGTGACGACGTTACCAGAAGTCGACACAACTCCATCTGTGACAATGTTACCAAACGTCGATCACATAGATGTGACATAGAACATTCATGGTACCACTATTTACATTGAGTCAGTGAATGGTAACCCAGCATATTAGATATATCATAAGAAATTCCAGCAACATCACATGGAACATTGAACTATGTATATAAAATTTGTGAAATAGATTCCAAAAGGAAAGAGCGCGACATCTTCAGTGCGCCTAGTTTAATTTAGTTATTTACTGTTATAAATATGAATGTGTATATTATTATGTATATAAATATAAATGTATGTAATTGCCATGTATTATACAGAATTTTATTACAGTTACATAGAGTAGAATATTTTTGTAGATGTAGGTAGATGAATACACGTAGAAGCAGAACCGAGTTGGCGTATGTAGGTGAAAGAAACACGACCTTTAATTTATATAGATTAAATACACCTTCCCCATTTCCCAACTAAATAAACTTAAAATTAGATAGTAGAGATTTATTACATCCTATCGTTCCATACATTAGTTAAATATAGTTAAAACATTCTAGTTATTTAATACAAATTACTTAGAAATGTAACATCACTAAATTGCTTTTTTTTATTACATCTATATTTATAATTATATTAAGGGAACCAACACACTTTTCCCCATTTTAGTTAATTAATTAGATTATCTTCCCTTAGTCAGCAAATCTCAGCACACGAAATTATAGTTAATGTTAGTTAGCATACTTACAATAAGGGTCAATAACCCACTTAACTTGTAGATAATGTATATATAAACACAGTGCCATTTGTCTTCGCACTCGTAATCGGCTCAAAAGCTTACAGAAAAACTGAGCCAAAACTGTAGTGCACTATTTATTTTCCACTATATTTTATTTTTTTATTTTCATATATTTTCATTATTTTGTTTTATTTCATTTTATCTTATTTTTACGTTACTTTCATGTCACACGATGATCGCTTTATGTCATGATGATATAATGACATAACATAACGTTTTAACATGTGAGAACAAATGCGAGTGAGAGAGACGAATGCAAGAACGGAATAAATGAATTAAATACAAGGAGAGTGAACAGCGGGCGAAATTTTTTTCCGCGCCCAACCGTTTTTATAATTTGTCTGCGTCTTCATTTTTTTTTTTTTTTTTTAGCAATAACCCTTAATAATTGAATGACGAAAAATAATAGACGTGTAGGTGACATATGCGCAAATTTTCCAAACATTTTATACATTTGAACATTTCTTCATTGACATTGTTGTAAGGAAATGTTTTAAATCAAAAGCGTGATGGTAGTGGGCTGTTATTATTTCCCTTGCTGCCCCGCTCTCCTGTCAGCTCCAAAACTCCTACCAAGTACCATCACCACTCCTCGGCTCCTCGTGATGATAAACATGGCGGTGCAAAAACTGTTTAGAACCAAACGGTGAGGGTGGCAGCAGAGACAACAATCACAATATCAAAAAGGTGGGAAAGAGGGATGTGACAGTATACGCGTTTACAAAGCCATATATATTAATAGTGATTACAATGATAATAATGCAAAGTAACAACCAAATACATAAATAAATATAATAGTGACAAGGAATAACACTGCTAAGGGTGATAGTGATAGACTCAATGATAATAAATAGTTTTAACATGTGAGTCTATGTGCTAAATTGATTATCTTAGGAATGGTGTTTACATGAAATACATCTTATAATAATAATGACAAAGAATAAAAACTACTAAGGGTGATAACAGCAATGCTAATAACACAATGATAAAACCTGTTTTGATAATGATCACATTTTCCAAACATGTGATTCCATTTGCTAAAATGATTTTCTTAGAAATGGTGTTAAATTATGGCTGGTACATACAAAAACAATTGCATCCTGCACTGTTTAATAATATAGTAGGTGTAAAAAGGAGTTGGTTATCTTTTTTTTTTTCCCTTGCTTTTTTATTTTTTTAATTTTTACATATACTTCCAACATGCAATGTTCAATAATAGTAGAAGTAAAGGGAGTTGGTTATCTTTTTCTCCTTGCTTTTTTTTTTTCTTTTGGTCTTATTTGTAAGGGTTCATTCATTTTTTCCCTTCCTCTTTTTATTTTAATTTTTTTTTTTAACTTATTGTAAAAGATGTGACCACTTTGTGTTAGAAAGAAACCAAGAGTGTGGAGAGATGAGTGATTAGTGTGTATAAGGGTTTCTTTAGCAGATACGCTGAAGTTCGAGCTTTCGGTAATGTAAAATCGGAAACGTGGTGACATTGATAACGTCTTTTCAGATAAAAGTCTGTATGTCTGTATGTGTGTTTTTGTGTCTTGTCCCTATGTATGTGTGTTTGTGTGACCGTCTTTGTGTTTGTATGATTTTTACACACCCCAAAGAAGAGACTTGTGTCTCTACGAAGGCAATAACTACTATTGTTGTCGCTACAACTAATATTGCTAGTACTATTATCACTACTACTGATTCCTCCTCACTTTACCCACCACCGTTGCAATACACGTACTTTTCCCTACAATTTAAGTGGTCACTTGACCACTGCTTGACCACTGCTTGACCACGTCATCGATCACTTTAATCACTACCATAATCTTAGGCACATCGTCCTCTACAATTTAAGTGGTCACTCGACCACTTGACCACTGCTTGACCACTAATTTACCATCTCCTGATCATCATCATGTCGCTACAACCACTTTTCCCTAAAATTTCTTCACTTGACCACTCCTTGACCACTGGTTGACCACTAATTTACCACAATTTTGATCATCACCATATCATTACAACTACTTTTCCCTAAAATTTTCCTCACTTGACCACTTGGCCATTGCTTGACCACTACTTGACCACTAATTTACCACCCTTTAATCATCACCATATCATTACAACTACTTTCCCCTAAAATTTCCTCACTTGACCACTGGTTGACCACTAATTTACGACCCTTTAATCGTCACCATATCATTACAACCACTTTTCCCTAAAATTTCCTCACTTGACCACTCCTTGACCATTGCTTGACCACTAATTTACCAACCTGTGATCATCACTATATCATTACAACTACTTTCCGCTAAAATTTCCTCACTTGACCACTACTTGACCACCGCGTTAGCACCCTTTAATCGTCACCATATCACTACAACCACTTTTTCCTAAAATTTCCTCACTTGACCACTCATTGACCATTGCTTGACCACTAATACCTGGTACCCACCCCTTACCACCAAATGACACTACACCATATCCATTACAATTACTTTATAAGGTTTCATTATAACACCCCCTTATCAACTTTCAGTAAGCCACTACTATCACCGCACACTCGCTACACCCCACCATCACACATTTATGAACATTCCACTAAAACATTTGAAAACTACCGACGATCGACACGAACCAACTTTTATCCCCCTCTTCCTATCTGACCTTAATTACTTTTACAGACTTTCCCACACACCACCGCCAACCAACAAAAATTTCCCACGACACTTTTTTTTAAACCCAACATCACCCGCCTAAATTTCCAACCTGCTCCTATTGGTCCGATTTTCGTGAGGGCTCTGATCCTATTACTATGTGGGTCGATTTTCACTCGTGAGGGATCTGATCCTATTAGTATGTCCCTCATTTACATAAGATACTACTAAGGTGCAAGAGGAATAAGATGATGTGGAACTATAAGTTTGAGATTAAGTTTATTGCTGACAACTTCATGTCAGCATCAGGGGACAAACAAAGACAATGTCTCAAGATCTAGTCAACTTAAAAGACACCAAACACCAATGATCTACAATAAACAGAAGAATTAACAGATACTCAAAAGGCAAGAACAGAGCTATCATAAACTGTCACGTTTAACAATCAACATAAATTCTAGCTAGTCAGAACGCACACTTACAAATAAAACCCTATGACTGAAAGTCTACATCATTTTTTTCATTGGCACCTTGCCGTCTTGACAGGCGATAGTTTGTGCTTTAAAAAGGCATAATAACTTTTACCTATGGCGGTAGCGAATGTGACTGATAGGCCAATTTGCGCTGTAAATGTTCGTTCACAGTGTGTGCATGTGAACACATGGTCATTTCCACCATTATATACCATCTTACGTCTCACACGCTCGGTGTGTGACTTATCTGCAATAATTTTCTCCTTTGTCTTTATTCCATTTCTGATGTTTGCCCTCCATGCAACACGTTCAGCGGCGACTTGCTCCCAATGTGCATTATCAATGCCTGTATCAATCATGTCCCGCTTACACACATTTGTATCTTAGTAGAGGCCGACCCTGAGATCTCTTACCCATCTGTAATTCACCAAAAAAGATGTCCTTTGGTATTCTACCATCATCCATCCTCCTAAGATGTCCTATCCATCTAAGTCTACGAAGACTAAGCATGGAATAAACCGTCACACAAATGAACATTCACACACTGGTGATCGAGTGAGATGGCAAAACATGACCGCCCACGCTTACCGACATGGCACATTATCATTGTTTATGTATTGTTGTTACAACCTACAATGTAGTTAGTTAGTTAAGTTAGTTAGTTAGGTAGGTAGTTAGTTAGTTAGTTAGTCGAGGCTCCAACTTAACGGAAACGGGTCGTCACCATTATGCTCCGTTCCTGTGCCAGTGAATATCACACAAAATGCTCCCCTGTCCAATGTGAAAAGTGGGATAGGCAGGAGTCTCGGCAATCCAACAGCCCGCACAGGTACACTGTGCATAATGTCGCTGCCAGAATGCCAACACAAAATTAATTCACGAATATCACAGTTCATCGTCGATGGACTCGGCAGTCACCAGAAAGACCTCATTGACCCGGGTTTTCTCACATGGCTCGGTCTTTTACTGCAGGGCGACCCGCCGAAAGTGTCGCAAGCACGAACTCCGCAGCTTCAGCGCCGACTCCCGGGAGCCTCCTGAAAAATGCACTCGTGAACTGAAAAGGCAAATCAGTCTATTCAGCAACAGCCGGTAGCCATTGTTCCGAACATGCATGTCACTGTAAAAGACATGTAAAAGCATTCCCCGCGAATTTCACAGCTCACAATGTCGCCCACGTACTCACTCCGTAGCAGGGCGACGGAACCATGTACTACCAGTCCAACATGAGGAAAATGCGACTGCAAACCGTAGAAGCAAGCATAAACACGCCACAGGCCTTAACGGTTCAACGCCTAACCGCCTTGTTTGCGACCGGAAACTTACAACGTGATTACACTCTACCGTGTGTTTACATTCTTTATTAAAACCCATTGCTTAATAATATTTATTTAATTTTCCTATTTATACCAAATGTGAAACACCAATTATTTGTATAAGTTGAATCTAACTGTTGCTCTCTATTCGGCAACACTAACAATGCTGTAGTCTCTATGGTCAAAATGTTAATGTTATTTCCGATTCCGGTTGCAGAGACGCCACTTAAATTTTTATTTTTTTTTGGTGTTGTTTTAATTTGTAATGTTTGCCGTTTATGTTTATGAAAATGGCTTCTACGAAGAGACAATGCAAATTCTCGAACACTATGAAAAATAAGTTTCCATGCTTCGTTGAAGGACGCAACGAGAATGAGGCAAAGTGTACGATTTGGGATAATTACTTGTCCGTTGCCAACAAAGGAACTACTGACTTGGAGCGCCATGTTGACAGTGAGAGACATAGAAACCTAATCAAAGTGTCCGCATCATCTAGCACACTGACATCTTTTTTTCCCAGCCTAAGTACTCTAATGTGTTGCTGAAAGCCCATGCGGCTGAAGCAACTTTGGCATTTCATATAGTTTATCATCATCAGTCTTACAACTCGATGACCTGCACAGCTGGTTTGATGCACACATTATTCGAAGATTCAGAAATTACTAAAAAAATATTGCTTGTGCAAAAACAAAGACTGAAGCAATAATAAACCAGGTGATTTTCCCCCACACTGTTGATGAATTGGATAAATCTTTAAGGTGTATTTCATGTTTCGGTCTTTCGACAGATGCTATCAATCACGGTTCGCAGAAAATATTTCCGATCGTTGTTCAGTACTTTGATTGGAAAGCAGGTGGAATCCAAATTAAGATTCTCGAGTTAGACAACACACCAAATGAAACCTCAGAATCTATATCACAGTATATATTGAGAACACTCCAAAAAACATGATTTTACACCAAATGTGATGCTTTTGCTGGTGACAATGCCAATTGAATTTTGGAGGCATTAACAGAAGAGAAGGTAGAAATGTGTTCTCGCATTTGAAAGAAGCCTTGAGCAAGCCATTTGTAGGCGTTGGATGTTCTGCTCATGTTCTGCACAATTGCATCCAACGCAGCGCAGATTTAATGCAGATTGACATTGAATCTATTGTCTTGAAGACATTCAATTACTTTACTATACACGCTGTCAGATCAGAAACTGTAAAGGATTGTTCTGACTATGTCAACATTAACTATCAGCAACTACTCTATCACTCTAAAACTAGATGGCTCAGTTTGTTTTCAGCTGTTGAGATTCTGTTGATGCTGTTTACTGCTTTGAAAGAATATTTTCTTTCTGTAAGCCAACCACCTGCTATGATAAAAAAATTGATTGGCAGCGACTGTAATAAAATTGTACTGATTGTGGGATTAATCTGGAACGATTTAAATGAAACATTCAATATGGCCTCCTTTGTGTCTTATTATGTCCTCCTTTTGGTGCCCACGTATCTGGCAACCCTAGGCAGAGGGATCTTTGAGCCTGAGGAATTAATTCCGCCTGGCTAGTGCAGTCGCCGCAAACTGCAGGTTAGGATTTTCTTTTTGCCCCCGACAGAAAAAAAAATGCCACACCTTACCGAGGATTCGAACCCGGGTCTCCTGAAGGAGAATCCGGCGTTTTAGCCACTCGGCCAGCGCTCCATCTGTTATCGATAATCGATAATACATTCATACGAGAGTGATATTCAGCCTCGCCGTAATTTCTCTTTACACTACAAGTCAACCCCTGCGATTTATGGACTATTGTGCCTTATACTAATTTTAAACATCTTTAAACATCTCTAGCCACAACATTTTCCAGGCTAGCTAAAAGAGTTTGGGAGAATAATAGACTAACAGAGCGTACAAAAGCTCAAGTATATAAAGCTTGTGCTATTAGCACACTACTCTATGGGTCCGAAACCTGGACCCTATCTTAAGACAGGTAAGGAAGTTGAATTCCTTCCATATGAGATGTCTGAGACGTATCCTGGGCATAACATGGAAAGACCACATAACAAACAAACAGGTGCTTGAAAGAGCAGATATTACCACAGTGCACACCCTCCTCAAGCAGAGACGCCTCCGGTGGCTGGGCCACGTATCTCGAATGGAGGATGAACGTATTCCCAAAGATCTCCTTTACGGAGAACTAGCCACAGGAAAGAGGCCGACCAGAAGACCCCAAATGTGATATAGGGATGTGTGTAAACAAGATATTAAAACACTTGGAATAGATCCAGACACGTGGGAAAGAGTTGCAACAGACAGATGCTCCTGGGGAAGAGATGTACGAAACGGACTGGTGCTCTTTGAGCGCAATCTGATCCAACAAACTGAGGATAGGCGGCACAGGCTTAAAATGCAGTCACTTACTGCGGGACCTGCCTCGTCTTACAGATACGGAAACTGTGACACTCTCGCATTGGACTATACAGTCACCAGCGGTGCTGTCAGGTACCTCCTCAGCGGCAAAACTCTGTAGTCCTTCAGGACTGACACAGGACTACTAATACTAAACATCCTTAAACTTGTATCAGTAGCTTGTCTACCCTTTTATTGTGTGATGGAATGGTTGTAATTAAATATATCTGCACCAAATATGGAAAAACAAATACACTCCGAGCTTGATTTTCTCTGCAAACTGTGTTAACTGGGTGATTCATTTGATAAGATCACGTATGTGGGTCAATCCATCCATCCATTTGATTAAGTGTATTGGGTATATTGTCCTAGACACATACTTTTATGGACCAATCGGCACTCGGTAGTTGCTGTGATCAGTATCAAATCGGCCACCTCTACTTATCAAAACATTTCCTGTTTAGACTAGGCAGCCCAGGTTCCTGCAGTACAGGACAACTGAATGTCAAGGAGAACATGTTTCAAATAGTTACTTTATGGCTTATTAGTGTTAAAATGTACACGTGATGAGGCCTGTGAAAGGTTCCTTTACTCTTACTGGTACTTACTTTCATTTCTCCTGAAAGTAAGTATGTGGATTTAACAACAATGCAAATCACTGTCATTGAGTGATCATTGTAATTGTATGATTATGTCTCTATTAAAACCCTTTCTTTCTTAAATATAAATGTTACAATAACAGCAGAGAATACTTCTAGAATTCTGCCTTCAGTAAATCTTCAGTGGCTTCAGCCAAAATATAGAATAAGGAGAACAACCTAATAATAGTAATATGCCTTCATACATGAAATATAAGCAATCACGATCACAAATGAAATATGTTAGCAACGTCACACAGTTCTGGGGCAAGACTGTCCACAAGCAAACGTATAGATGGAGGTGCAAACCAAACCATGCATGTACACAATTATGTAGATTCATCATCATCATCAAATGCCATGCCGGCTGGCCTAGGCGTTCATGATTCCCATAGATCTCGGTCTTTAGTTTTCTGGATCAACTCTGCTGATGATATTCCTCCGTGCCACCGTCTCAATCCATCCAGCATCATTTCCTCTCCCTCTCTTCCCATCGATCTTTCCAGTTGTCACGATGTTCTCCACTACCTCTCTTCTCATCACATGACCAAAGAAAGCTGTTTGCCTTTTTCGTATTTTTGTATATTGTGTTCTAGTTTCAAAAGCCACGTTCAGGCAGTTGATGTTAGTTACTTTGGCAGTACAAGGAATTCGCAATATTCTTTGCCAACTACCGTTAGTTGGTAAGCTAGGCCTACTATTTGTTGACACAACATGGTCTGAAGTAATGAATCCTAATAAAAATAATTATTCGAAGAATTGATTTATTTGGTTGTTTCGGTATTTGAGGGTTGAAGATTAAGCAGAACTCATTACTGGCAACGCTGATCACATTCCGGTACGAACCTTTGGGCTTGTCCAATAAATCAATGCGATCATTGCTCGCTGGACTTCAGGCGCCTAGTGTGACTTGCGAGATCGGGAAGACCTGATCATTCGAGGTCCACATCGATTGACGGATGTCAGTCGCAGTCCTTGGGCAAACTTGAGCTTTAGCCTACAATGGGTGACGTTGTGATATTTTCTAGTATGATAATTTGGTCACGTCTAGCGCCATTCGCGTGGCAAGTGGTTACACACCCGCCCCACACGCCAGTGATCCGGAGTTCGATCCCGAGTCAAGTCAAGGTTGTACACTAAAGACGAGCTCAAACGAGATCGAAACTCGAGTCTAGTGCTTTCAATCCAATGTGGACAAGGCCGGAGGTTCGTACCAGAATGTGATCAGCGTTGTCAGTAGTGGATTTGAAGAATTTGTTTTATTTTCAGATTTCTTTCACAAACATTACTTTATATAATTTTTCTTTTTGCCATATATGTGCTGCCCCTGCTTCATGATCTATCTCTCGGCCTGCCTAGATTAATCCAGAAGAAAGGTAAGACCAATACATCTGGAACAAAACAAGCTGCAGAATCCGACGGATCAGTAAAACATTGTTCTAGCTGTTCGTCTGTCAGAGCTTTGATCCGAGATCAGTTGTCGACCAAGGATTAGGGCCTATTCTGTTCTGCCCTGTGATGACATTTAGACTTGAGGCTGCATATCCGTGCATGAGGGTAAAGCTTGTACCCTCCAGATTGCACTTCTGTTGGCACAATGTCAGGTGTCGGGTTTGGTAAGCGCAGCCAAACATTTGGCGCTAATAATAATAGAAAGCCGTCTATTGCTATAATAATAACTCAGTCATATCTGACTAAGTCCCGTCTATGGTGAGTATTACTTTGATTTGTCGTCCTTCATCGTTACATTTGTGTCAAACAGCTTACACTAACAATCTGGGTATTACTTTATATAATGTTTCGTTCATAACCATTACATTTCTAGCAAACAGCTTACATTGACAATTTCGCTGGCATGTGATCTCACGTAGTTTGTCATTTTGTGTTCAAGATTTCTCGAGAAAAGTTAATGTTTTTTTTTTTTACATCAATTGTTAAATTTCTCGGGACAATGCCATCTTTGTTGTCTTTACTTTAAGATGTTTACAAAACGTGGCATTCGCTGAGTGTAATAAGGTTGAGGAATTTCTGAAACGATGGCATAGTTACCCCACAGTCGTCAGGTAGTCATCCATAGCGGTACAAACTAGCACATGTCGTCAGGAAGGTACATTTGGAATGCCTCGTAAGAGCAGTCTCGTCATTCGTTATGTACATTCAGAAGCACGAATGTTATATAAAAGCACTCGAATATACACAGTTTGCTTGCCGCATTTGTGTTCGTAAATGTGGCCGCTATTTTGTGTTCTTTATATTGTTTACCGGCTCTCTCTCTCTCTCTCTCTCTCTCTCTCTCTCTCTCTCTCTCTCTCTCTCTCTCTCTCTCTCTCTCTCTCTCTCTCTCTCTCTCTCTCTCTCTCTCTTTTGCATAATCCAATTTACAGGACATTGCAGTCAACACCAGCATTTTTCAGCTACTGTTGATGTCTTGGCAAATTTTACGTTCAGTAGTTTGCCATTGCTTTCTGAACGACCGACTCACATACCTTTCCGTAAGAAACCAACGCGACGCGATCCGCAGCAGCTAGGGGTTACGAATGCAATTCGTACTCTCGCATACCGCGTTCAAAACACAGCTGCGGGCGATTTGGAAGCAGGCGGTTTTGCGTTGGTATTCCATGCAATGGTATGGGCGCCGGTCGTTCAGAAAGTAATGGCAAACTACAGAATTTAAACTTGCCCAGGAATCACAAGCAACCAGAAAAAAAATGCTGGAGTTGACTGCTTCGTTATGTAAAGGATATGCATCTGACAAAATCTCTACATTGTTTACATGCCCACATCTTAAAAGCAGTTCAACGAATGTTTTCATATATTTCAAAAGGCAGTCAGGTGTTTCGAACTGTTAGTCATGGATACGTGCCAGTATATCATTACTGGTAGAGTTTATAAAATATTCTGCCGTGTGAATTGTTGGAAAGAAGGTTGTCAGTGTTAGGCTTTAGAGAATGCTGGTTTGTTGTATGCTTATTAATTTCGAATCCTGATTGTTCAATAAAATGTTTGCATATCCTTTAGAGGACATATCTGTCAATATCAGCATCTTTCAGCTGATTGTTGATTTCTTGGCAAGATTACGCTCAGTAGTGTGCCATGCTTTTTGAGCGACCGGCTCACATACCCCTATGTTACCGACCCGGCTAGAACCGCTACCGATTCTCGCCGTCGTCACGTTACTCACTAGAGTATATGGGATTACGGAGAAAGTCGCTAACACCTGGACCAGGTATGCCGATTCTTCAATGGCTGAAATGAAATTAATTCAACGATCAGAAGGTATAACCTCGAGGATACCTATAAAGTAAATATGTAGAAACATTATGTCTGAGAGATCATAAGATGTTACATGTTTATGTGACAACGTTCTTGGGCTGTTGTGCATGAAAATAATAGTTAATTGCATATCATTTACAGGACGTTGCAGTCAACCCCAGCTTTGTGTGTTTGTTAAAATTTATTGGCATGTTTACTTTCAGTAGTTTGCCACGCTTTCTGAATGACCGGAACTCATACCTGTATGTGGGAACCAACTCAAGTCGGTCTGCTTTCAAATTTCCCGCATTATGTTTTGAAAGTGGTATACAAGATTACGAACTGCATGCACAAATCCTTCGCCACAGAGCCGGTGAATATGATAGACTTAACCTAATTCATTTCATATATGTGCTGTAATACACAGAGCATTTTGCTGTAAAGATTGACATTGGAACGGAATGCAAACATTTGAAGCTATTATGCAATGTATGGAATACGTTTTTTTATTTTATTTTTAAAAAATTTATTTATTTTTTTAAAAATTAATTAAAAAAGATGGCATCCCACTTGCAGTCAGTATTTGTTACAGGTATTGTCGGTGATACAGATTGTACGTCCGTCTGTGACTTCTCTTCTTCATTATCTGCTTGCTGCTGCCATATTGAACATTGTGTCATGGAATACCGCAATTTCACCAGACTGTATCCCGGGACACTTTAATAAAAGAGGAATGGAAGACAGAAAACTAAAGGACTGAGCACATAAACACATGAAATGTACTCTCGATGTTCTAAAATTATATTACCCCACATTGCACGCCAAACGCATAACGCAAGCAGCCTGTTTTATCAAAGATTTGTAAAACTCAGTCTACCCCGAGATTCTAATCACTCATTTGACACGGTTGAGGTTCCACTACTCATGAAGGGACACCAACGCGTGAAATAGAATACATGTTCGCAGAGACAACAGTCGGCCTGGGGCCGTTACGCTGATAACATGCCAGTCCAGCAGCAAATGTGTGAAGGGTTGAATTGATAAGGAAACTACCCAACCGTGGTCCCAGGAAACGCGAGAGACGGGCAGACATAAGACGGGCAGGCTGCGAGATAATTCAGTCTGCATCGTGAAAGGTGCGAAGTGTTGAACTGATAAGGAACCTTGCTACGGTAAACGGTGTGAAAGGACGGACATCACGGCTGGGCCAGGAAACTCACACGGCTGACACCCGCCGTCAGATCAGCAACATCTTAAGTTACCTAATAATCAAGGGTAGTTCAGACCTAGTATAAGTAGACGGGGTTTGTAATACCGCAACGGCGGTATCTACTAAATTATTCAGGTCTGTTCATTATCTGCAATCAAGACTGTATCATCTTCATATCTAATGTTATTGGTGTATCGTCCCCCAATGTTGATTCCTTCCATATCTTCTATATTTCTGAATATATTTTCACTGTACAGGGAAAAAAAGATCTGGAGACATTACACATCCCTGTCTCACACCTCTTTTAATAGGCTGATATTGACCTACATCGTTATCAATTCTGATGGCAGCTTGTTGTTTCCAATATATGTTTGTACAAGTCTAAGGTCTTTTCCATTATATTATGCATATTATTAATATGCATACTTTGATGTTAACATGCATAGTGATTACTTGATGTTTGAGATGCAAATTGTATATGGTAACTCACCAACAGGAATTGGGTGATATGCTATGTTGCACTTAT
Source organism: Cepaea nemoralis (assembly GCA_014155875.1). Lineage (NCBI taxonomy): Eukaryota > Metazoa > Mollusca > Gastropoda > Stylommatophora > Helicidae > Cepaea > Cepaea nemoralis. The sequence goes on along the minus strand of JACEFZ010005914.1, from coordinate 1,130,197 downwards.
GAGTATTGCACATATGCATATTGTCTATTGATCGTGTGTGAAGCAGAGGTGTAGTGGTGCAGACATAATTCACAATTGGTTATGGGTATATTGTGTGCTTAGCCCTTTCAATGTGTGGTGAACGCGCGCTCATGGTAACTCACTGAGGCTTAGGACAGAGCCTGATCGCCGGCACTTAAGCCCGGCAATCAGATACTCTTATGATAACAATACCGACCCATTGATCTGCTAAACCAACTTTTGAAGGGAGCAGCTGCAATGAATCAGGTGTCTGAATTGTTGACATGGATTTAGGACATTTTATTCCTCCTGACGGGATGTTACAAGGGATGGCATGAGTTGTAACTACAGGCATGTTCGACTATGGGAAAAATCCTTCCCAGAATCGACAGTAAAAGAGAGATACATTGGCACCTTGCCGTCTTGACAGACGATAGTTTGTGCTTTAAAAAGGCATAATAACTTTTACCTATGGCGGTAGCGAATGTGACTGATAAAGCCAATTCGCGCTGTAAATGTCCGTTCACAGTGGGTGCATGTGAACACGTGGTAATTTCCACCATCATGCACCATCATACGTCTCACACGCTCGGTGTGTGACTTATCTGCAATAATTTTCTCCTTTGTCTTTATTCCATTTCTGATGTTTGCCCTCCATGCAACACGTTCAGCGGCGACTTGCTCCCAATGTGCATTATCAATGCCTGTATCAATCATGTCCCGCTTACATACATCTTTGTATCGTAGTAGAGGCCGACCCTGAGATCTCTTACCCATCTGTAATTCACCAGAAAAGATGTCCTTTGGTATTCTACCATCATCCATCCTCCTAAGATGTCCTACCCATCTAAGTCTACGAAGACTGAGCATGGAATAAACCGTCACACAACCTGATCTTTACAATACATCAGTATTTGTGATTTTGTCTTGCCACTTAATACCAAGAATTCCTTCGCAGACACCTCATATGAAAGCTGTTTAAACGTTTCTCTTGGTGTTAGTAAGTTGTCCAGGTTTCACTGCTATAAAGGAGAGAACTAAGGACACAGGCTTGATAGACACGGACTTTTGTTTTGGCAGTAAGCTTCCTGTTCTCCCAGACTCTTTTTCTTAATCTGTTCATTGTTGTTGCTGCCTTACCAATCCGGATGTTGATTTCCTGATCTAGGGATAATTTGCTATTTACCACTGATCCTAGATATGTAAAATGGTCTACCATCTCTAGTTCGGCGTCGTCAATAAAGATTGATGGTACCCCATGTGCACCTTGTGACATAATCTGTGTCTTCTTTTTGCTAATTGCTAAACCAAATTCAGAACAAGCATTGGAGAATGCAGATAGTAGACATTGCAATTCCTTCTCATAATGGGTCTTAACTGCAGCATCATCTGCAAAAAGCAACTCTCTGATCAGTACCCTCCTAATTTTGGTCTTGGCCTTCATTCTCTGAGCATTGTAGAGGCCGCCATCTGAGCGTGAGTGAATGTATATACCACCATCCTGATCATGAAAGGCATATTTAAGTAGAAGTGAAAAGTATATTCCAAAGAGGGTGGGAGCTAGTTCACAACCTTGCTTAACTCCACTCATGATTTCAAACTCTTCAGAAGTTGCACCATCAAACTTGATTATACCCTCGTTGCCTGTGTGGAAAGATTCTACAATGGACAGAAGAGTTGGTAAGCAGCCAATATTCTTTAGTGCCTTGAACAGACCCTCACGACTGACCAAATCAAATGCTTTTGTGAGGTCGATGAAGGCAATAAACAGTGGTTGATTCTGTTTACGGCATTTTTCTTGCATTTGTTGCAATGAGAATATGATATCAATGGTAGGCCGGTTCTGTCGAAAGCCACACTCTGATTCGGGGTAGACTTGATCTCCTAGGACTTGAAGTCTGCGCAGAACAATTCTGGCAAATACTTTTCCAACAATACACAGAAATGAGATACCCCTATAGTTGTTGCAGTCGCTCCGATCGCCCTTGTTCTTGTACAGTGTTATGATGCTTGAATCTTTGAAATCCTGTAGGACTTGTCCTTCTCGCCAGCATAGCTCTATTAGCTGGTGGATCTGTAGAGTGAGTGTGTCTTGCCCATTCCTGATAACCTCTATTGGATTTCCATCCTTACCTGAGCCTTGCCAGATGCAAGTTCATTTATAAAAACTGATAAGAGAGATATAGAGAGAGAAAGAGGAGAGTGACGCAGTAAAGTGGTAAGAGAGACACTGCCAGACTTGTCATTGTGGGTATGTGTATAATGGTGAAATATCGTATGTGTTACCTAGGATTGTACTGATGTAGAACTAGTGTTAAACATTCTTGATTATGTCATCAAAGCTCTAAACAAGAGCGCCATGTTATAGATTCCGAGAACGAGGGACGACCAGGTAGCGTCAGGACGGGGCAGTCGTCATTAAAACCGGTGGGCTGATCCATCCCACTGCTGTTTACAGGACCTAAGCAGAACCCTACAGGAATTGAGGCATCATCTCACCTGGAATCCAGATGTCATACAAACCATAACAGCAGTTACCTATTTAATTACTTTGGTGATGGATAGTTCCATTTTCATTATCATCATCATCCTGCAATTAATCAGTTTTTGTTTTCACATTGAGAGTAAATAAAGTGATTGTATTTTGCTTTAAACTCTTAGTTCCCTGCTATTTTCAAATTGTGCTTACGCGCGCGCGCAAGCGTGTGTGTGTGTGTGTGTGTGTGTGTGCATTTGGGGTGGTGGCTAAATTACACACCACGGAGGGGAAACTTGTCAGGGGAAAACCAGCACTGTCTAGTAGTCCATTTGTAGACTTAAATCCTAGACATCTAACCTTCTCCTCCCCACTCATTGGGGGACATCAAGACCAGCTAATTTCACATTTGTTTAACGAGCCATTTGCAGCTGTACTCTTGGATATTCATGGGCTTAACCTTTATTTCAGCCATATAGATTTTGTTCATAGGCAATTTCTGACAAACTGGAGTTGCTCGTCAGTGATAGTGCATTTAACTTGACGGCGGCACCCCCACTTCTGACACATTGCACGACTTGTTGCTATCATTTGTTATCATATTTGTGGAGTCGTATAGTTTATTTTTATGTTGGTTGTCAGCACATCTTGCCCTCTGTGTCTGCCTCTGATGATTTTTAGGAGGTATATCGTGTGTGCGAGTGTGTGTGTGTGTGTGTGTGTGTGTGTGTGTGTGTGTGTGCGCGCGCGTGCTGCATAATGGGAGTGTACTGGGTCTTACATGGAATCCACTGAAGTTAATTATTGCAGTTTGTGCATCCAAACAATGTTAAACAACTCAAAAAAGTCAAGGAACTAAAGTTTAATTATATATCGATTTGGAGGTATTTATTGCCGATGGTGTTCATGTACTCACATTACATGCAATGCCAATGTATACAAAGACATAATATAAAATACACAGTTGCAAACATAGACTTTTACACTGTAAGCAAAATCTCTACAGCCGTAGGGGGTCTTATATTCCCAAAGAAGAAGAACTCCACCCTCAACATTCCCCTTCCCGTATCTCCCAAATGCTGTTTTCCTGATGTTCCAATGCTAGTTAGCTACCTGAGCATATCATAGTTTGTGGACTCGTTCTTTCACATATTTTCCATGCATGTATACACCATCAAACAACACCTGACCTACGTAATTTCCCATATTGGCCCTTACCATTATCCAAAGGGCATAATAAATATAACTGTGCCATGCCTGGCTGGCAACTGATCCTTATATAGCAACACACGGCTAGCAACATATATCCTCTATAAACTGCCTGGTAATAGGTAGGTGAACTCTGTCTATGAGTATAAATAGAGATAGACAGTTTACACAGCTCATAAACCTCGTGTGATAAAGAAGCAAACAGTCATGAACGGGGAAGAGAGGTAAAATGAGACACAGACAGACTCTGGCATACATATCACAAAGAGATAGATGTCATTGTTGGCCACATTATGAGAAGAGACATCTGGAACATGTTATCACATCTAGAGGTAGTTATGGAAATAGTGCTGGAGGAAGACAGCCGGAGAAGATTCATGACAGACTTCATGTAAGCTGCAACGAAAATATGTCAGCTCATGGAATGATGCATTTTTTTTTTTTGAGGTCATGATGTTAGGAGAAGCATGAGTGTGCCTGTCAGTCAGCAAGACACTTGATTATGATGAAAATGTGTTATGTATTCTTCCTCATTTTCCTTCCCGCTTCCCCCCCCCCCCCCTCTCTCTCTCTCTCCTCTCTCTATGTGTATGTGTCCATTTTCATTGCCTCTCTCTATCAACTTTAAAAAACAAAGTTATTGTGAATGTATGTCAATGATGAAAATATGTTATCGTTATTATTGTCTCTCTGTCTCTGTTGCTCTCTATTTAGCACACTATATTTTCTTCTCTCTCTCTCTCTCTCCTCTCTCTATGTGTATGTGTCCATTTTCATTGCCTCTCTCTATCAACTTAAAAAAACAAAGTTATTGTGAATGTATGTCAATGATGAAAATATGTTATCGTTATTATTGTCTCTCTGTCTCTGTTGCTCTCTATTTAGCACACTATATTTTCTTCTCTCTCTCTGTCTCTCTCTGTCTCTCTCTCTCTCTCTCTCTCTCTATCTCTCTCTCTCTCTCTCTCTCTCTCTCTCTCTCTCTCTCTCTCTCTCTCTCTCTCTCTTCGCCCTTTTCTGGTTTTCATTCCCTTCACTATCAGATTACTTGCATGCATATACTATGTTAATTAATGTTGGTAGTTTGTATCCTTCTTATTGATTGATTGATTGATTGATTTAGGAACCGACATCACAGCATTCGGGGCATTCCCATAAGCGGTCCGTTCCCATCCTCAGCAGCCAGCGAAGAGTTCCAACACTAATAGTTCGAGTAGCAATCTGATTATATGTCCGTCTCTTCTTTCCTCTGAGCGTCGAGCGTCGGCCAGATCCCCTCTCCGTTGTATCCTTCACCATTCTCTTCCAGACTCTGTTTCCACTTTTGTCTCCATCTTCAATATTACTCTCTCTCCCTTTCAGCATGTTTATAATAACTATTACAAATAAGCTGCTTGATCAAGTAGGCTTTCTATTCTCCTGGAGTAACTTAAACACATACAGAAATATATTTGCATGGCTATGATGTTTATTTATAATGAAATAATAAGTGTTTAAAATTACAATCACACATTAACGCTCATATTTTATGTATCTATATTGGATAATCTTGAAATATCACAGCTGTATTTAAGTGAACGCACATTTTATAGACCACTAACAGTATTTTCATACTCCACGTCGCGTGCATTTGATGATATTTGATTTGCATAATAAACAGGCTTATCTGGCATATCAGACCGGAAGTCGATTATTTCCTCGTAGTGTGGGTTCTCTGGGGCTTGTGCGTCTGGAAACTCTTCTAAAACATGGGGTGATCCTAATTTGATTATAAAGCATATACATGTAAAGGTAATTTATGCTTAAAGATATAACCACACGCATACGCACCCGCCACACGAATACGCAACCGCGTACACACACACACACAGGGAAGGAGAGAGAGAGAGAGAGAGAGAGAGAGAGAAAGAGAGAGAGAGAGAGTGAGAGAGAGAGAGAGAGAGAGAGAGAGAGAGAGAGAGAGCAGAACATATAATCATCTCCATCACGGAAAACGTTCTCAGATGTGCAAGCATATTTGTCTCATTGGGATACGAGCTTCATATTTTCTTCTATCATGTTGTCTAATCCGAAGATTCAATAATTATGACATTTTAAAAGCTGAATCCACTGTTTGTATAGTTTCCAAACGCCGTTCAGGGCTTTCGTGACACTTTTGCAGCTCTAGACATCTTCTCGAGATGATAACTTGGAAGACAATAAGAGCATATTAACACACCATTATTCTCTAAACTTCAACTACAAAATACACATACAACTTTAGACAGGGGGCTGCCTGGTCTCGAGGTATGGTGTCCGCCTCATGTGCTTGAGGTCTCGGGTTCAAGCCCTGGTGAGGACCGGGATTTTTTTTCACGTGGACTTCTAGTAATAACATTTCCCCTTGTCTCTGGGTAGTGAGAATGGACACCCGTGTGTATTGTTGGGCACGTAAAAAATCCCTTGGCAGTTGGAAATAAAAAAAAGAGTAGCCTAACGACGCCGCCCTGGCAAAATTTCGAGTTAAAAATCTACCCAAAGTATTTCAGGATCCTCGCCGGTGCTACGGCGTTCGTACACTGAGCTGAGTTTCTCCAGACTCAGGATTGAGTTAGGAGGAGAACGGAGTACTTATGGGTTACACCGGTGTGCCGTGATGTGGATCCATCGACTAAACTAGAACTAAACTAATAGTCGGTATTCCTGGCGAAGAGTTATTGACTTTCTCCGTAATCCCGTATATTCACGTAGGGTAACGCAGCTGCGCGAGATTCGGTAGCGGATCACGTGGCGTTGGTTACTTACGGGGGTATGTGAGCCGATCGCTCAGAAGGCAATGGCAAACTACTGAGCGTAATCTTGCCAAGACATCAACAACAGCGGTATAATGCTGGTGTTGACAGCGATGTCCTGTAAATAGGATATGCGGGGGAAAAAAAACCCCAAATTTGTTTTTAGACAGGGGATATATTTTCTATGCCAATCTTTGTGAATAGTTTACTCTCAAAGGACACGAGATTTCCACATGTTTGGAGCTGAAATATTCTGCCAAATCGCCCGCAGCTGTATTTCGAACGCGGTATGCGAGATTACGAACAGCGTCCGTAACCTCTTCGCCACGGAGCCGGCAAATGATGTAAACAAAACACCTAAACAATCTTCATGTATAGTTGAACATTACAGTCATTTATTCAAATAATTTTGATTTTCAAAACTATCACCATCATCCAGTGGCTTGTCGTGTGCAGAACTTTATTCTAGTACTAACATTTGTTATTCTGTATGTTTCTGTGAACTATACTCGGTTATATATGATGTAAATCCACAGTGGCATAGAGGATAGTGTGCTTGTCTGCTAAAATAGTGGTCGAGGGTCAATCCCCTGCTGAGGCAGTGTTAAGTGTTTTGACCATTACGGCTCAGGGGTTAAGTCATCTTGACAAAAATGGGTACCAGGTAAATTTCAGTAATGGTGATGAGAAAGGGAACTGGCCGTCGTGTCTCATTTGTGGTGGTCTATACATGAAGGCCTAACACTTTAACTCCAGTGGCAGTATCTGTCACCAGACTACCATTTTATACAAGTTAATAATACAAACTTACTAAACAAGCTGAACAGCGCATAAATGCCTTTGACTATAAATGTTATAGACGAGTTCTAAGAATATCTTGGATAACGAAAATAACAAATGCATCCATACTTCAAGAGCTTAATATTGAAGAAGATTGGCTAGTAATTGAGTTGAGTTGAGTTGAGTTAAGAACCGATATCACTGCACTCAGGACATTCCCATAAGTGATCCGTCCCCTCGTTCAACAGCCAGCGAAGAGTCATACTACGAATCGTTCCCACCGCTATCTGATTAAAAGTTCTCCTGGTCTTCCCTCTCAGTTTTGAGATTCTCCCAGAACCCCTGCCGATCCCCCGCAATCTCATTCTTTCCACATATGGGTTCTCAATCTGTTCCTCTGCCTTCTATACCTGGTCCCACAAACGCACGACCACCTCCCCCTTGTCCATAGGCAAAATTCCACCAAGAGGTGCCTTCCCTGCTAGCCTATCAGCCTGTTCATTCCCCCGTACCCCCGCATGGCCTGGGCAAAATATCCATACAATTCTCACGATCTGTGACCTCTGAAGCGACGAGAGCCATTCCACACGAAACATTCCTTTCTCCACCTTGCTAAGCATACTCTTTGAATCCGTAATGAATATACCGTGTGTTGCAGTAGTAGGTTGGCTAGCAAAGACGATAAAACAAAGAAAATTGAAATATTTTGGTCACTTGAAACGTCACGCAAATTTGGAGAGAATAATAATGGAAGGATATATGCCGGGGAAGAGAGGAAGAGGAAGATCAAAGAGAAGATTGGTGTAGTAAGATGTGGCCGATGATCTCCAGATGAGTGTATCGGACGCGGGACATCTTGCTTATGATCGAGAGATTTTCCGGAAGGTTGTTATGGGAGAGAGGTTCTGCAAAGGACATGCTACTGAATGAATGAATGAATAATACAAACATGTGACAAGTAAAACAGGAAACATGTGAAAAGTAAAACAGGAGGGAAATGAAACAAAGAGTCAAAGAGTATGTGAAAACTATTATCCACGATTATAGGCTTCACAATATTGACCTCATATACTGGCTCTAAGGTATGCAACATTTAATCGTATCTGTCAGAACAGAACCAAGCTGGCATAACAAGTATTGAATTAGATTGTACAATATCCGGGATGGTTAACCCGGTCAACAAATGCCCGCAGAAGTCGGATGTGTCGGCATAACGGTGCAAGAACGCAGCTCTGCTGTAAACAGGCACAACGCAGTCACGTCCGAAAATAAAATCTGGATGAACGCAGAGGAAGAAGAAGATTGTACAATATTATATTGGCATGTCTACTGTATATCTGTATGCATTAACATTTAGATATTATATTCATTCATTCAGTAGCATCCCCTTTGCAGAACCTCGCTCCTATAAGAAAAAAATCTTCCGGAAAATGTCTCTGTAATAAGCAAGATGTCCCACATCCGATGCACCCATCTGGATATCATGTGCCACATCCTGCACCCATCTTCTCTTTGGTCTTCCTCTTCCTCTCTTTCCAGGTATATACCCCTCAATTATCTCCAAACTTTCATTACGTTTCACTTGACCAAAATATTTCAATTTTCTTTGCTGTATGGTTTCTAGTAGCGAACCTTCTTCAATATTCAGATCTTGTCCCAGAGACTAATGGAGGAACGAAAGCGTTTTACATCTCCTTTGATAGGGGGTACCCCTACCCGCTAACCGTTTAGATACTATAGAAGCTATAAAAAAGTAATATCACAGGACACTAGTTTGTTTTGTGTGTGCTTTCTCTATATTTGAAACATGGCAATATCCTCATTAGCAAATGTGCACATTTATATTTACCTTTAATGTCTCTGGAATCCGTATCAAATTTTGCAGCATGATTGTTTACTGTTGATAAGATATTTGTGTAAATTGTATAAATATGACATCATGTATATATGCGATTAATGCTGACTAAAGCAAACATTTACTATTTATAAGAAATGAATGATTTGTTGTTGAAAAAAGATTCTTATTAATTGAAGCACCATTTTATATTGCTATCCAAAGATTAATATCAACTGAAGCAACACAACGAACAGTTGATAAGAAACTAATGTTAACTGAAACTACAACATGTATAGTTGATAAGAAATTATGTTAACACAAGCAATATAATTCACTGTCAAAATTATTAAGTGTTAACTCAAGCATAACAATTTACTGGTGATAAAAAAAAAATTATTGTTAACCGAAGCACCACGATTTACCGGTGATAAGAAATGAATGTTAACCAAAGCATCATGATTTCCTGTTGATACGACTTGTTTGTAATTTCAAGTAATGTATAATTTTAACATAAACCTAAATGAATAGAAGCAATACAATTCACTGTTGACAATAGATTAATGGTATCTGAAGCGAAACAATTGCCAGTCGATAATACATTAATGGGCAATGAAGCAAGACAATTGACAGTTGAATTGAGAGTAATGTTAACTGGGACATTACATCTTAAATTTGATAACAGATTTAATTTTACATGAAGTGACATGATGTATAGCTGATAACAGATTAATATTCTTTGAAGCAACACAATTTACTTTTGACAAGAGATTAATATCAGCTGAAGCATTATTGTTTACTGTTGATGCGATATTAATGTCAAAACTCCCCAAAAATATTACTGGTACATAGTCTATATTAAATGAAGAGCTATATAATACTAATGACAGTTGTATGATAGCTGAAAAACCTTTATTTACTTTTAAAACAATATTAACGTTTACTGAATCACTATGGTGTAATGTTTAATTGTGATCGAGTTAAAAGAAGTAACCAATTTTCCATAGAGACCTCCTCCTCCCCACCCCACCCCCTGCCCTCCCCGACACACACTTTCACAACTAGTTTACTGGTTAATGTATTGAGGCGTATTGGATATTTGTATAGACCAATCAACACTCAATGTGTGATGTGATCAGTATGACATGACCCACCTTTATTTCACACACTATTTCCTGGTAATCACATAAACCGGATCATCTTTGTTGCCCAGGTAAATGTTGAAATAAAAAATACCTGACTTTATGAGATTAAAGCCCACCTTTGCTTGTGGTTGGTTTCATTAAACTCTAAGCGTCAGAAAGCATAGACATGGCAAGCACGCTTGCCTTTCAACCCGGTGGTCAAGGAGGCAACATTTTTAAAATTAACCTGCAACTTCCAGGTTAACTCAGTCTAAACTGGGTACCAGAAAATGTCATCGAAAGTAAATACAGTTGACGTAATACTGACCACTAAAACCATTGAATATGACTGATTTACTGAAGTAAACTAAAGTAAACCAAAATGTGCCTCATGGTGGGTAAAAGTGTTATTTATGTTTAATTTTTCATACTTGATATATGAATATACCATCAAGAAACATATGTATCTAAAACATAATAAATTATTAAATTGAAAAAGAAAAAGATATACTGTACCTGACTCATCATTTTCGTAAATAGTATTCCTGTAATACGAAATGGGAAAACAACAATCACTGTTATTGTATATACTCTCTCTGTGTGTGGGTGGGTGCGGGATGTGTGAGTGGGTAGGGGAGATTGTGTGGGTGGGGGAATGTGTGTAAGTGGGGATGCGTGGGTGCGTGCGGCAAGAGTGTGTGTTGGTGCGGATGTGTGGGATTACGGGGAGATGTGTGTGTGGGTGAGGGATGTGTGCTTGGCTTAGTGGTGGAGGATATGTGGGTGGGTGAGAGTGTGTTGGTTATGGGATGGGTTGGGAGATGTGTGTAGGTGGGGAGATGTGTGTAGGTCAGGGAATGTATGTGGGTTGGGGAGGTGTGTGGGTGGGGGATGTGTGGGTGGGGGATGGGTGGGTTTATGCATGTACGTGTTCCTGGATTGTGTGGGTGGGGGATGTGTGGGTGGTGGATGTGTGGGGTGATGTATTTGTGACCTGGTGTTGTGTGTGTAGGTGGGTAAGGGATGTGTGTGTGGGGGATGTGTGGTGGGTGGGGGTGTGTGGATGGGTGGGGGATGTGTGTCATAACATGGTGAAATGCATTGTTTATGTTTACAACATTCATTTGACAATGTTTTGTTTTCTATGTGAATGTATCATGCACTATTGAAGAACGAAAGATGAATTGGAAGGGCCGAATATAAGACGGGCCGGCGTGCCTAATTTGTTACCCTTTGAAAATAAAGTTTGTTCGTTCGTTCGTTCCCTCTTATTCTATCTATGTATCTCTGTATCTCACACTCCGTGTCTCTCTGTCTGACTGTCTGTCTGTTTTTCTGACTGTCTCTCTTTCTCAGCTGTTGCTCCACAATCTGGGACCGTTGCTCCAGACCTAATATGAAACAACTAATGTCTTTTACTTTTGTTTTTAAATGCATCTAGTCTCTGACAGAATGCATACTGAAAGTAATTTATATGGAAATCAAAGAATTTTACTCCCTGGAAAACATTTCCTTTTTAACAAAGGAGCAAAATTAATTATAATCTCAAAATACGTTAAACCACATGTGTCAAACTCAAGGCCCGCGGGCCACACCCGGCCCGCTGTACAATCATATCAGGCCCGAGAGGTCTCAACCGACGTACAAACATATTCGGCCTAAGAGAGAATTTTAGGAAAAAATATGGTCATGATATAAAGAGCAAATCAAATTCCCTAATTAGCAGCCTTCCGAATGACAGGCTACTTGAGAGCGTTCTCGCTTCGATCAGAATGTAGTGAGTTAGTGTTCGTCGTTATAGTTACCTATTAAAATTCAGATGCTCGTTTTGGATTGGCACAGACAAAAATGAAAGTAGTTGTCACAGTCTTACGTTCATTCACAATCAGGCCACATCATCCGTATCCTAAGTACAACTTTGCTCATGCAGGTATTTTTGATACGGCGTTTATTTTCAGGCAAGCCTGACAATCAACATAAGGCGTTATCTGCCTGATACATTATAATAACAATTATCACTCGTTACACAATATATGCCAGTCTTTCTGGCCGAGGGGCCACAACACTCTCTCCGCAATCCCGACTATCACGCAGAGTCCCGCAGCAGGGCGAGAGCTGGGAGAGGCTCGACCCCCGCCGGTGACCCGCGGGACAACTGAGCCGGCCGCCCAGAAAGCAATGGCAAACCACTGAGCGCAATCTTGCCAAGAAATCAGCACACAGCCGAAAGATGCTGATGTTGACAGCGATGTCCCGCAAAGGACATGCAAAACATTTTTACACAATATATGAATGCACATTGTCACACATGGTCACTCTCTCGTTAAACATCGCATGCATTCACTACACTAGATATTCGCTTCAGAACAACACTACGTCCAGTCGGAAGGCCGGTCTGTCCCCTGTCTGAAGCAGCTCAGGTGGTCGCTTGCCGACGTGGTCAAACTCCCTCGTGGTTTCGCCACTCTGCGTGGCGTTTCTCTTTGCACGCAGCACTCGTTACCTAGCTCTCATTCCCCTCTAAGTTCTACTCTAGTTTACGTGGTCACGGTATTCCCCTGACCTCATGCACCCACCCCTGTTCTCGGGTCGGTCCCTCTGTTATTCTAACTATAACACATTAGTGTCCCCACCCGAGACTAGTCTAATTACTGTCCTTATGCCCTAGCTTGGGTGCTGTCTGTATTCTGTCTATACCTTTATAGATGTCCTGTCTCTAAGTGCTATTAGTCCTTGCCCCTCTTCTGTCACTAGTCGGTCCAACACCTTGACAGTAGTGTAATGCCCGGATATTACATCACCTTTTCCCACTACGGCTAACCTGATATCAATCAAGCGTCTGTCGGTAGATGCACAATGTTTTAAAATCAAAGCTAGCCTTTAAAATGGCCAACAGTAAATTTGATTCTGAAAACAGAGCCTTTCAAAACCGCTGGGAGGCTGAATATATGTTTACTGATATTGGCGGTAAACCTGTGTGTCTAATTTGTGGAGATAATGTGGCTGTGATCAAAGAATATAATCTGAGAAGGCACCACGAGACTAAACATCAAGACAAGTTTAACAGCCTGAATGCAGAGCAGAAGCTACAGAATGTAAAAGAATTGAAGAGCAACTAACATCACAGCAGATGTTTTGCACCAAAGCAAAATGACAAACTGATGCTGCAGTCAAAGCAAGTTTTATTGTGTCAGAGGAGATCGCAAAATCAGGCCGACCATTTACAGAAGGAGAGTTTCTGAAGCACTGCATGATGAAAGTGTGTGATGTCTTGTGTTCAGACGAAAAGCAGATGTTTGCAAAGGTAAGCCTTAGCAGAAATAAGGTTGTTGATCGGGTTTCTAAGATGTCACTGATGTGAAAACACAGCTGATCGAAAAAGGCAAAGACTTTGTTGCATTCTCCCTTGCTGTCGATGAAAGTGATGACACGACTGACACTGCACAGCTCGCCATCTTCATCCAGTGGAGTGGACTCCAGTTTGAATGTTACAGAAGAAATATTGGACATGAAATCCATGCATGGGACAACGACAGGAAAAGACATTTTTGACAACAGTATGTCAAAGTTTAACCAACATGAACCTGCCTTGGGACAAACTCGTTGGACTGACAACAGATGGAGCACCGGCGATGTGTGGCGAAAAAAGTGGACTAGTTGGATGAATGCGGTTAAAGATGCAGGAGAACTGTACTGGTGAATTTATAGCAAATCACTGCATCATACACCAAGGATCGCTGTGTGGTAAAGTCCTCAACATGGAAGATGTAATGAGCATTGTAACACAAACCGTCAACTTTATCAGAGCCAAAGGTTTAAATCACCGCCAATTTCAGTCTTATTTTGCAGGAAATGAGTCAGCGTTCAGTGACATGCCTTATCATGCAGAGGTGCGGTGGCTAAGTCGGGGAAAAGTTCTCAGTAGATTTTTGCATCTCTGACAAATTGATATAAGAGTGAAAATGTGTATACCAATGATGTTTTATTATTAAAACTTTTTTCTGTTTTAATTTATATTGATATGTAAAAAAGGGTTAATTTTCGGCTTATTGAACGTTTATCATGTCCGGCCCGCAACCCTTACGTGTGATTTGAGTTTCGGCCCCTGGGCGATTGAGTTTGACACCCCAGCTCTAAATTATTGCATTATTTTTAAAAGTTTATCCATCCATCATGTGCCATACCGGAACGCGTGGGCGGTCATGACTCGCCATTTCACTCGATCCCCAGAGTCGTGGATCAACTCAGTGTCCCTGTCTCGACCATGCTATGTGGTCAAGCCATCCAGGTATTTACTTCTCGGTCTTCCCTTTGGTCTTTTCCCTTCAATCTTGCCAGTTATCACCAAGTTCTCCTATTCATTTCTTCTCATAACATGCCCAAATAATTTTGACTTGTACGTCTAATTTTTCTATTCAATTTAATGTTGATAATTCTCAATTTCAAATTACAAAGCAATATTTATTCATTTCCACAATAGTTATGGAACTCAAGAGTCCGCAGTAGCATAGTGATTAGTGTGCTTGCTTCCTTTGACAACTATCCGGGTTCAATTCCCAACAGTGGTGGGATTTCCTATCACGACCAGCGCGGCTCCCCTCCACCAGCCATCCTAGAATGGGTACTACATCAATTTCAGCATTTTCTGAGAATGAAATGGCGACAAGTCTCATTATACGATGTCCCGTTATCTTTCACCCCAATAACAGTATGTGCCACGACCTTGTTTATAAAATAAAACTAATGGAATAGATACAATTAACAGAGACAAATAAATCCATCACAAATGAAATCTTACATTGAATTATTGGCATTGTGATCTGTTTTCCCTCTGCAAAGATCTCCTGAAATCAAACGTCATTAATGTATGTTATTTTATAAATGAAATGTAGAACAAACACAGAATATTAAACTCTGTATGTGTAGGTCTAAGTGGTGGAGGATACGAAACACTAGGGTGAGGCAACTGATGTGATGAGAACAGAATATAACTTATAACTACATTACCACAAAGTAGGGGACTTATAAACCCTAGCAACATAATTAACTATTTATGCTAATAACGATGGCATGTATTTGTTCATCAAGTTCAAATGATTATGTTAATAAATATGGTACGAATGTGATCACTAAGTTTAACTGATCATTCTAACAAATACAATATGGATTTTCTAGGCAGTTTTTGCAAGATATTGTGTGGTTACCAGATAGGATCAATTAACCCACTGTTGATGTAAGCATGGCCTTACTCTACATGAGATTGACTTTCAGATGTTGAGTTTGATGTACCACATGCTATTGTTATACTGTATACCATAAAACATGTTATTTTGGTAATGTTTAAGAATAGTGTTTAGTGGCAACATTTACTGAATTCAAACATATAACAGTTTCATATAATGAGTAAAACATATTTAGGAAGCAACTAGATGAACAAATTGATGACCATTACCCCTTCCTTCTAGATTTCCTAAGGAAACCAGAACCATTACTACAGGTGTTTTTCTTTTAGAAACTTCACGTTTTGCATTAAAGGTGATAGAGCATACATATATTAGTTTCCACGATGGAATAAACAGATTACCAATAATCTATGAATATATTTCAATCTCCCTCACCTTCTTCTTCTTTCGTTCGCTTGAAATATGTCTTTCTCATTTTCAGTTTTGATATGACTAGCTCCAGTTCGCTGATTGTGATAGATGCCTCCAGAACCTCTTGTACTATTTCATTCTGTCCTGCATGTTGCTATTTCTCTCCAATGTCGTGTTGTTTCGCTGGATAATTTCGATATTGTTATTTTGTGCGAATGAGTCCGCAAAATGGTCAGCTGCTTGCTTTCCTGTGAAGGTGTTTCCGCCTTTACGTAGTGCAATGTTTAAGGTTCTCCCTGTGCCCTCATCGTTAAGTTGTTCTATTAACTTCAACAACTTCCCCGTGTCTCTTTCAAAGTTCAATGACTCTGTTTTCTCCTGCCAGCTTTTCTGTCTAGCCTGCAGCTTGGCCCTTTTAAATCTAGCTTTTGCGTGCTGGTATTTATTGTGGTGCTCTTGGCTACATTTGGTCTCGGTTTACTTTCTACACACTTCCACATCATTATGCAACTGTTCCAGCAGGGTTTATAATGTTTACGGGCTCCTCTTGGTAGTGCTTCTAGTGCTGCCTGTAGTGCGCATTTCCCAAACTCTTCAACCACTTTATTTATGTCTTTCCCAGTGTTCAAGTTTCTAACCAGTATGCTGGTACATGCTTGCACATTTCCCACTCTATTTTGTTGTTGTTGTTGTAGTTCCACCTCGAGAGGGTGCTACTTTCACTTACAAGCTCATTTTCAACAGTTAGAAAGACTGACTTGTCGATGGTCACCGCCAACAATTCGTGTAATGTTCCACTCCAGGTCTGGTGAATGAAAAGCCAGGTCAGGTGTAGTTGTAGTGTGCCATCATCTAGAGTAGAAGGTATGTGGGCCAGACGGCTTGTTAATCAAGATGAATCTATTATCATCCTGCCAGTCTTCTAGTATCTCTCCTCTCTGGTCCATATGATCATAGCCCCAGCTCTGCGAGTGGCTGTTGAAATCGCCACACACAATCATTTTCCCCCTTTTAATGGTAGAGTGTTCAGTGCGTGTGGGCGATCATTTAGACAGTAGTAATTGATCAGACGTAGGTTTGCATTGCCTGTCTTAAGTTTAAGTGTCGGATACTCAGCCCCTTCCAGATAAACTTCAATTTGGGAAGCAGTGATGTTATTTCTTAAAAGGGTCAGTATCCCACCTTTACGCCTGTCCTTTCGGTCAGATCAGTAACAATGGTAGCCTCTGATTTTGAAGGCTATATTTTCGTTGAGGTGAGTTTCTTGCAAGCAGCATATGCTTACTTTTTCTTGGTCCAAGATGTTTTCTAGTTCTATCTTTTTGTTGCTGACTCCCTCCGCATTCCAGTGCATTATTTTTAGTCTTTGTTTGGTATTGCCAGACGCTCTATTATCAGGTCCCCTGACTTCACAGGACATCTGAAAAGGACCTCCAATAGTTGTGGTTAGACTCTTTCGAGGTCAAGAGCCCGGCACTGCACCTGCCTGGAGATCCAAAGCAGGGTGAGCATCAAAACATTTAGCAGTAGTCGACATATTTCATGGCGTAATTGCGTAGCATCCTGATTTCTGTGGTGCGCCTACTGGCTCGTTGCCTCCGTCTTCAGCACCTTTCTTTGCTAGAGCAGACTGTGGTCGTATTCAAGTTTAGATCTGTAGGCGCGCACACACGTGTCTGTGCATGCATGTACGTGCATACACATCTAGAGCGTACTGGTTATTTTTCGGTGCCAGAGACTGGCCGCCGCCACTTCTCCCGTTACTTAAAACAGTTCCGCCACGTCGGACTTTTCCTGCAGAGGTGATGAATGCACGAGCCATGCTGTATTTATGCAAGGTTGGGCGCTCATCCCCAGCTCTGCGCCCCGGCTACATACAGCAACATTTAGAACCATTTCCCCACCTTTCTCTTACCTGTCCATGTCAAGCAATGTATCAAACAAGACTTTAAATGCTACTCAAATTAACGATTTGCATGTTGCACATATTAAAACGTCATTTTACAGTTGAAAATTGAAAAGAACAGGCTGAACTGGATGCTGCCTTGGAATAATTGCAAAATTATAATGCCTACCCACAACGAATATTTATAGCACATATGATTCCTGGCAAGTTCGAATGGAAGAGACCAATGGGAAGACCGAGAAGTAAATATCTTTATGGCTTGGCCACGTGGCATGGTCGAGACAGAAACACAGAGCTGATCCACGACTCTGGTGATTGTCAGGGGCTTATATGTAAGAAATAGTGTAAGTGCCGGTATGTAAGCGAGAGTCAGTGTAAGCATAGCTGAGGTCAAGGGCAGTAGGAGACATCACGGCTTGACTAACGGACGGTCAAGCAAGAAGCCCGTGAACAGACCCACGTGATGTGGGAAGGTCAAGGAGGAAGGAGGCGGAGTGTGTGTGAGACAGCGGATAGAGACGGACGTGTGAAGAATAGCGAGAGATAGAACGATCGAACGAGAGAGTTGTGACTGATAGCTGAGATGAACGTTGTGTATTGATATTCGAGGAATGTACTAACTGTGATATGTGCGGGATGATGTGTAGCTGTGATTGCGAATGATCATGCGGGCGACAGTGTAAATATCGCCCATGCGAGCTAGCGCGTGGCTGCTGGTGTTGAACGATTGTTTGAGCGTGAAGTGCGACCATGTTGTCAGTCTGTAATATATTGTAATAAATGTTGTTCAGGAGATAGCTCCTGCGAGTTTCCGATTGCAGTCATGTGTTATTAGTATATGTGTCGTAGATGTTGTAATTTGCCTGTCCAAGTCCAGTGAGCTAGAAGGAGCAAATAGTTAGGACTCTGACAGGTATAATGGTGTCAGAAGTACACACGAACCACATACCCAAGTAAAACGCATAAAAGTACGCTACTTATGCAAAGAAGAAGATCTAGTGCATAATTTTGTAAAAAGTTGTAAATCGGAGATTTGTTAACAAAAGCAGAACGAAAATAAGATTATTTCTTTCCACAGCAGGTTTCAATTCTACAAAGCGACCGACGTAACCAGAACAGGTCAACGGTAACCAGCACGAGAATCACGTTCCTGTACATCAAGCGTTCGAGTAAACAGCAGATAAAGATAAGTTGATTAATTTTGATTGCTAATTACCCAAATCTGCATTCTTATTTTTACTTGTATAAATACCATCATTAGTAGATTTGAATATTAAGGAACAGAAAATGATGTCAGACGATGAACACAGCCCAGATCAATCACACTTTTGGGGCATAAATCATTACAGAAAGTTACAAGATTTTTTCGAGAGTACACGGGCACAAGACAAAGCAAATTGTAATAGAAAACATGACCTAATACGTGATTGGACACAGAAATTTGAAAAGAAAATGCAAAACTGCAAAATCCCAAAAGATTATTGGAGTGTATGGTACACAGCATACGTACCAATAAAAGGTAGAAAACTATCGGAGATCACACCAGATTTGTCACGTAATGACTATGAATATTATAAAACAAAAATATTAAAACACTATCTAACCTCTTTCGAGACTCTAAAAGTAGAGGTACAAAATTTGAAACCAGCCACAGACAAGTCATTCACCCAGTATATAAAGGAAATAGAAGAATTTCTCATAAAGCTTACATTTGAAATTAAACATACAGACAACAATCAAGAAGCAATAAATTTCTTGCTAGTGGAAAAACTAAAAGCAACACTCCCAGCCGAATGCGGAAGATATTTAGAAGAACACAACACAGAACCTATCAAAAACTTACTAGAAAAATGCCGCGAATATTACAACCAAAGTATAAACCTGGTTAAGAACACTCAACAGAAAAGTACTGTGAAAACAACGGCATCTGCAGCCACAGATTGTCAAAACAAATCACAGAAAACAAAACCAGTACTGTGCAAACATTGTAGCACTCCACATACAGAAAATGGAATATGCGATAAGAATCCCACTTATCAAGAATACCTGAATACTATTATAGCACAGAAATTGGGAAAGGTAAATCAAAGAAAATATAGAACAAAATGTCATTTTTGCCTGGCCTATGGCCACAGACGTTTTGAATGTGAAGGAGTAAAAAGAATACAGAAAGCAAAAGCAAATGCAGCCATAAATATTACAACAGACAGTTCAGCAAAGAACTTAGAAAAAGTAAACATCACAGAGACGAAAACAAGACCAAACACTGCAAATTCAGAACAGACTGAGTTTTACCCAACAGACTTCGTACCATATTTTAATAATGTTGTTAATATCACTCAGCCGCACTCCTTATTTAAAGAGTGCAATACTCAACAAAAAAGTGAGGAAATGAACAAAACCTCAAGACTGTCGTTAGGAAAACTTACATTCCATGAGGGATACATTAATGACAAAGTATGCACATGTGTACGCGACACAGGGTCCTGTCTTATCGGTCTTCGGAAGACCCTAGCTGATCCTAAAGACTACCTAGATGAGTACATCTATTGCAGAACTGTTTCAGGGACAATAGAGAAATATCCTATGGCATGGGCCAATATAAAATCACCGTTCCTATCAGGCAGAGTAACTTGCGCATTATTAGACAATCCATGCTGTGATTTATTAATTGGAAATGTATTAAATGTAATAGACCACACAGAGTCCAAAACCCAGACATGGCAGAAAGTTAACACCACAACAAACACTGCCTTAACTACACCACTCATCATACAACAACATGATGAACAGACTAAAGTACCACACCATACCAACGTGATTACCATCTCACAACAAGAAGAAACAGAAACTGGTGTGTGTCAACAAAGAAAAGAAAGTACAGATAACAAGCATTTCACAAGGGCGAGAAAAGATCAAAAATCATCATGGTACATACTATACCCCCTGTTAACTACACGCATGCCCAAGTGCACGCAATGGATGATTCTACTCGCACTACTCATGTTAAATGCAAAACAAATGTCTTCACAAACAATTTTATTCACACATCATCATGACGCAACACAGATGATATTACTCATGACAAAACAGCTAACTTTGTTACTTATATCATTACTGTTGAACCAAAGTTTTTTGTTACCACTGATAAACTCTATGTCAAGTCAACTCAGACACATACTTATGCTGAACAATGTAAATCATCAGTCGGTGGAATTACTGACAAAAATCAGCAATAAATTACCCTACATATTTTGGAAAATATACACAAATTGCTGAAAAGCATACAAACATGCACGATTACATTTCAAAACTATACATGGTGTATTATTATTATTTGAACTATTGAATGTATACACACATGTACGAGTGCAGGTTTGGAGATAGCACTCAAAATGATCTCAACATGAAATTTGAAAATCCCCACCCTTCGGAAAATTAATTTTAACCGTAACCCACTTTATATCCGTAGATCGAGTAACTCCAGAGTTGCCTTGTCTGCTGTACGACTCCATGTCATCGTCTTGCTCCTATCTAGGTATCTGAGCTCGGGTTCACACAGGCAACAATAACTCCGTTCGCTATGATATCGAACATTTATTGTATTTCAATATACAGTGCGTTGGCGCAGTGGGTAAACAGACCCGCGCTATATTACATATCACAGATAGTTAACATCAAACACATAGTTATCATACAACAGTCTAGCAAACTATCTAGCCTATGTATATATATATATCTATTGATATCTATTGAGTCCCTCTCAGGCAGGCCCTGTTGCCTCTCTCAAGTCCGTCTGTCCTCTGCCGGTCTACACGTGTCCCAATCCGACACGGGTGGTAACTCTGTCCGAGTTCCTCGTGGACCCCGCATTAGGCGGGCCACATCAGTGTCCACGGAACCATGGACTCAATGACCAGTCCTTCGAGAAGGCTCTAGATTACTCGGGCCGCGAGTGACTCGCTTCTATCCCTTGGGCTGGAGTTGCAGCCCTCTAATTAATATATCTAAAGGTGAGGCGGTGACAGGATTCCCCCCTCTCCCCTGATGATGGTTTGTTATAGGGTAATTAGATCTGTTCTAATTCTGTCACCGAATCACATAAAGTTGGTGTTTGTAGTTTTGTGGGCAGTAACCTGGTAACCTACATAGTGGCATCAAACTCATGTATTCTCCCATACACCACTTCTCTGATTTGGTGAAGAGATCACTCTGTCTCCTGTGTCCTTACGAATGCTTATCTGACCGAAGTTACGTGACGTTTTAGTAGTTGTATTTACAACCCGCCCTTCTCATAGTACCCCACTGGTACCAAGACAATTAACCTCTGTATTAAAGAGGATTAACAAGACCGAAGTCCTGGCTAATTAAGTACACCTTCAAATCTTGATCTGTGTGTGCATTTCAATACACTTTTACTCTCGTATGTTGTATAATGCTAAATATGTAGTTACCTTGTTATTTTATCCCCCTCAGACTACATGTGTCCCTGTTGGCTTGTTAGTGTGTTGACTAATAAGTTGCTGTTTCTAATAAAGTGACTGTATTTTAAATTGATAGTGTTGAGTTTTAAGGTTTGTGTAACGTGTATGCTGAATGTGTGGCTTATGTCCAAGCGTCACGAGTTGGGATAACCTCAATCATGAATTACATGATCAGGCATTCCAAGTAGTGGTGCTTAGATGTATCCTAACTACTAAACTAAGTATACTACACTAACTACTAAATTAAACTAACTGCTAAACATGTATTAACAATTTAGACAAGTCATGCAATTTTACATGAAAGACGCAGACAAATTAAAATAAATACGTTTTGCGTACAATTTGTCCGCTAGGTATATCGTTCTCTCATTTAATCCATTCACGCAGTCATTCACTCACCTTTCATTCAAAATAGTATTTGGTTAAAATATATAATTAAAGTTGAGGTAAGTGTTATTGCCCTTAGAAAAAATGGACTAGGCGATATTTGCCCTTTAAGAAAATACGTACTTTTTGTACGATGACTCAAAAATGGGTTATAATTTAACCAGAGACAATTGTATAGGACGGTTCTTTAGCCTATGAATGGAACCGCCTGTAATATTAACGTAGAATATGTACAAATTACAGGTTAACACATTTTATATACATCATTAATGCAAATATAATACATATTTAATACTAAAGTAATTAATTAATTAAATAACTAAATCCAACGATGATGTGTGCGTTGTCCTCCTGTTGTTAGCGTGTTATGCCATGAATGTTAAAGTTAGTATGGCTGTCTCTTGAGTGTTGTAGTCGACGTCGTTCTGTTTCGGCTGTTTGCAAAGTTTCGTAGCAACAGCAAGTATGGATTGTTCTCAATGTCTCGTATACAATGTTATTACAGTATTCAGAGTCAGTTCACTGGTTGATATTATTGGTTGAAACACAGTTAACGTTTCTTGCTGGGATCGTTCTAGAGCTTGGGCACTTGATAGTATAGCTCTTAAAGTATAGCTCTTAACGTATCATGTTCATGGGTGTCGTAAGTAACCTATTCACTGAGAGTTCTCTAGCAGGTGTAGAGTTACACTGTTATATGCAACAGACTAAAAGTATCACAGTTTCTAGTATGGCGAATGGTCGATGTGCTAAGAGTCATTCTACTGGCGCATTCGTTTGCCGTGATAATAGGTCAGCCATAATGTTGTCGGTGCCTTTGATATGGCGGATTTCGAAGTCGAAATCTTGAAGTAGAAGACACCATCTTTGTAAACGATGGTTTTTAGGCGACCCATGGTTAAGGACCAATAATGGCGAACTGTCTGTGAGGACCACAAAGTGACTACCCAAGAGGAACTTAGATAATCTCAATATACAAAACAGTAGGCTTAAAGCCTCCAATTCCACTGTGGCATACCGTGTCTCTGCCTTCTTTAGTTTGCGGCTTACGTAGAGAATCGGGTGTCTCACTCCATCCACTTCCTGCATTAAACATCCTCCTATTGCGATAGCGCTCGCATCTGTGGTCAAAATAAAGGGTAAATTTATGTTGGGTAATCGTAAGACTGGTGGATTAGAAAAAATATGTTTCAATCTACACATTGCATCATCTAAGCTGGTACTTTTACAAATTTTTGATGGATGATCTTTAGTTAACATATCAGAAAAGACTGAGGTGAGTTCTGCCCAATGTGGAATGAATTTAGAATAATAGTTAATAAGACCTAGTAAGCTTCTAATTTGTTTCTTTGTGGTAGGCACTTCTAGATTAAGAATCTTGGAAACAATTTTATCATCTGTCAACAATTTGCCTTCAGAAATTCTATGACCAAGGAAGTCTATTTGTGTATAGCCTACTTCAACCTTGGAAGGTTTGATAGTAAGTCCAAAAAGAGAGATTTGGTTGAAGACTTGTGTTTAATACTCTATAGTCGATGCACAAACGGATTGTCTGGTCCTTCTTTTTCACCAGGACAATCGGTGAAGAATATTGAGAGGTCCCGGGTTCAACTCCCGGACGAGCCCCCAAAAAGCCTGTCATCGTCTTGCTCCTATCTAGGTATCTGAGCTCGGGTTCACACAGGCAACAATAACTCCGTTCGCTATGATATCGAACATTTATTGTAATTCAATATACAGTGCGTTGGCGCAGTGGGTAAACAGACCCGCGCTATATTACATATCACAGATAGTTAACATCAAGCACATAGTTATCATACAACAGTCTAGCAAACTATCTAGCCTATGAATATATATATCTATTGATATCTATTGAGTCCCTCTCAGGCAGGCCCTGTCGCCTCTCTCAAGTCCGCCTGTCCTCTGCCGGTCTACACGTGTCCCAATCCGACACGGGTGGTAACTCTGTCCGAGTTCCTCGTGGACCCCGCATTAGGCGGGCCACATCAGTGTCCACGGAACCATGGACTCAATGACCAGTCCTTCGAGAAGGCTCTAGATTACTCGGGCCGCGAGTGACTCGCTTCTATCCCTTGGGCTGGAGTTGCAGCCCTCTAATTAATATCTCTAGAGGTGAGGCGGTGACACTCCAGCGCTATGATACTAGCACATTCCATTGTACAGACCAACATAAAAGTTCCTTCAACGTGAAAAGTGTCATCGACAGAACAGTAAGACTCAACATAGTGATTTCAAGGTATCAAACAGTAAGATATACCAATATTGACTTTGTTTCAAACGAGTATCTACAGAACCCACCTTTTGAAATCGACTAACAACGACAAGAACTTCACAAGTACAGACACTGATTTCTAGTGAACAGTTTAATGAACCAGATGCCAACCTACAAACTATGGCAAAGACAGTCACAGAAAGGCACACCATGGCCACACTCATAACTATATTTTATATGTGTGAATTCCAGCAATTTTACAGAACGGACTTACAAATTGTCCAAACTTGGTGAAAAGTTTTAATCACTATACAGAAGGAAAGACAATATCATGATATACAGAATACGTCAATAATCGGGTCAGAAAGAAGAAATGCCAAACATTTCAGCACCACAATGAACATTGAACACTGATAATTTAATTCCGTGTGCATAACTTTCACAGGACAAGAACAGTATCCTATACGTGTATAAAGGCAGCGACGATGAATATTTTATTGTAAATGTATTAACTATATTACATCCAATGTCTAATTTTATTATTATATTAGTTAGTATTGTTAGAATATGATGTGTAAATATAAACGTAAGTACAGTGTGAATGGTATAAAGTGTAATGCTGAGAATCAACGCCTGGCAATCCCAATACGCGGTGTTACCAATCTTGCTTTCGCGTATGGTGGATAGCCCGACGAATGACGCTTAGCAATAGTGGTACAGAAGTAACATCATAATATTGTAACAAGAAGGAACATACCAACAGGGTGATGCCAACCAAAGAGATTAATAAGAACTCTCCACAACAGTAAACGAGGTGTACCCTAAAAAGGGAAACAACTCACGGTCTGACATAAGATGAGGTAAGGGGGACTATTATATACATGAAGTATATTCGAACCATGACCACAACATTGACATAGTGTGCTCATAAAGAATCGATTAGGAGTGCATTAAATAGAGACGAGGGGGACCACGTCTGAATAGAGAGAAAATTTAAGAATGCTGTAAGAGGAAGTTGTAGCCTTATTCGAGGCGTGAATCAATGGAGAATCCTTAAACCAGCATAGCCACAATAACTATGAGATGATAATGCACAGTGAATCGATTGCGAAACATGAACAGAATGTAATGTCACGGGTGGGGATTGAAGAATATAACGAGGTATGTAAAGTAAACCCAACCAGAACATTTGCCAGACCACGATAAAACCTTGAGAGAAACCTCAGTACTGAAAAAGAGAGAAGAATAGTAATTTAATCTCGGAAAAAAAGATCAGAGCAAAAAGGGACGCAAGCGTAGACTGATGATCATATAATCCCCTGACAAGGTTAGAAAGATGTACCAAGAGTAACAACAGCAGAATGTGTCACATTTCCAAGAGAAAGTGCCACATTGTTTGTGCGGGGGGGGGGGGGGGAGGGGGGATAGTGTCAGGGCTTATATGTAAGCAATAGTGTAAGTGCCGGTATGTAAGCGAGAGTCAGTGTAAGCATAGCTGAGGTCAAGGGCAGTAGGAGACATCACGGCTTGACTAACGGACGGTCAAGCAAGAAGCCCGTGAATAGACCCACGTGATGTGGGAAGGTCAAGGAGGCCGGAGGCGGAGTGTGTGTGAGACAGCGGATAGAGACGGACGTGTGAAGAATAGCGAGAGATAGAACGATCGAACGAGAGAGTTGTGACTGATAGCTGAGATGAACGTTGTGTAGTGATATTCGAGGAATGTACTAACTGTGATATGTGCGGGATGATGTGAAGTTGTGATTGTGAATGATCATGCGGGCGACAGTGTAAATATCGTCCATGCGAGCTAGCGCGTGGCTGCTGGTGTTGAACGATTGTTTGAGCGTGAAGTGCGACCATGTTGTCAGCCTGTAATATATTGTAATAAATGTTGTTCAAGAGATAGCTCCTGCGAGTTTCCGATTGCATTCATGTGTTATTAGTATATGTGTCGTAGATGTTGTAATTTGCCTGTCCAAGTCCAGTGAGCTAGAAGGAGGAAATAGTTAGGACTCTGACAGTGATCGAGTAAGATGGCGAAACTTGACCGCCCACGCTTAACGACATGGCACATGATGGATGAATGGTGATTTCTATATGCACATTTAAATAATCAATGGCACTACAGAGTTGCCTCCGAGAGAGTTTTTTTTTTTTTTTTACAGAGTGCATGCATAGTGTTTCGATTCTCCATGAGTAGTCTATGGGAAGAGACTGGAACATTTATGGCAATATATGTGCAACGAATGTGATCCTTTACCAACACCGAATAGCACGAGTAAACAAAAGTAGCAATGTCAGCAACAACAACAAAAACAACATCAAAACTGACATCTAGAACTATTAATCAAACAAGCCTAATTGCTTTTAAGTAATAGCATTAAATAATATGAAAAATGAAATTTGCTTGAATACATACCTTTCCTTTTAACAAGATAAACAACTACAAAGATTATAATAATGACTAGTACAGCAGCAACAATGCCACCAACTATAGCTCCAACATCCAGTGCACGGGAGCCAGATGTTACTGGATCTTTGAAAATAATGATAAATTAGTCAGAATCAACATTGCAACACATAAATCAAATTTGAATACAGAGAATAAGAACCGCTGATCATGGTGGGGCACTATCATCACTTTGCCGTATAACTATCCGCAACAATGATAAAACACATTATTAACATTCCTAATATCAGCAATCACCATCCATAATGTTTGCATGAGTGCACAGCACATTGCTTCCCCCAGTGTATACACAATAAATAATTCTAATTGTGCCACAGAGCATTATTATCACACACACCCTAACACATGATCTGTTAAAGAAGTATAGGAACTTTGAAATATTTAAAAAGAGTTTTCCCCAGTGGAAAAAGTATTGGTTCGTTAGATTCTTATATACATTATCAATTAATGTTTACATCACTATCAATCTAGAATTGTAAGAAAGGGCACATGACACCGAGCATTATATTAATTACTAATGTGCATATATTATGCTTCTTTAGATTTTTTTATTGCTGATTATTGATGCAAGTTAACAATTGATTTATTTAGTATCTACTCCTTTCTGACAATTCACTGCTGTGAAAGTTTTTAGAGACAAAGTTTTAAAAAAATCAAAAATCAACGTAATTAATAGCAGCAGGTTTAGAGAAAAGGGACTACATGTGCTAAAATGTCGGGACTAAATGTACTGGCAGATTGAGAGCTAGAGAGAAAGAGAAAAACTGAAGGCGTGTGGCAGATATAATAAACTGGTAAAAATGAGGAGCGTTTAGCAACACTCATAGAGAGAAAGGACTAGAAAGCAGACATGAGGAGATTTGGTGGAGGGTGAGAGAGCAAGCAACAGAGAGAGAGAGAGAGAGAGAGAGAGAGAGGAGAGGGAGAGGAGAGATGAGAGAGAGAGAGAGAGAGAGAGAGAGAGAGAGAGAGAGAGAGGGGCAGATAAGCTAACATGGAAAAAGAAAGATAGAATAGACGACATGAAATCAGACTCAGATAATTGGAAATATATTCCCATGCTACTACTTACAGTGCCTCTAGCTCTCATACATACACGTCACAGGCTTATTCAATCTACAGTACATTGGTAGAGGTCAGGCATTTCCACTTGAATCCAATTGATGAAAAATATGAACATATGGAAACCTACCGGGATAAGTTCAAGGGGATGACTGAGACGTTTCGATTGAGAAATAGGAAAAGAATATGAGGTCTGGTCATCATTTGTTAAGTTGCGCAAAACTGTTTGGGTAATTTTTAATGAGGCAATTATTCTGAATTAGTTGAAAACATGCTGTCGAGTTGTTGTAATCTCGGATGCAACATGAGCATAACATTGCACTACCTCCTTAACCATTTACATTTCTTTCCCGGGAATCTTGGCGAATTTAGTGTGGAGCAAGGCGAAAGATTTCACCACCATACAGAGAGATACCAAGGACTTTGGGATGCCCACAAAATGGCAGATTACGGTTGGACCCTTAAGAGTGACTGTCCGGAATATCACTTTCAAGGAAGTCTTCGAATAATAGCTTTTTTTTTTGTACGTTGACTGCAGATAAAAATTGCTAGTGATAAGGTTTTAATACATTTTTGGTGTTTTATGTGAATGTAATAAATGCACAATAATTAAATATAATATGAATACAGATTACAGTCAAAATGCCACTGATGAAACCTAACTCTAGGCTTGTACATAACAATTTCCCTACTAAGTTCTTAATTATCTCATAAACTAGAGCTGATAGAAAAAAAAACTGATTACATTTTTGGAATCAGCAACACAAAATTACCAAAAGAACAGCTACAAAAATTTAAGGCATCAAAACGTGTGTAGACCAGTGTTATTCTTGCTTAACAAATGAAGGATCGCATGCCAAAGCATATGCGAACCTACTTGGCATAAAACAGCAATGGGAAGCTGGAGGAAATCATAGTTCTGAAAGGGGAAAAAAATACTGCAAAATGGGTCTCCAAAGTCAAGACACTTATCAAATCCACCAGAGCTCTGCACAATAAAATATGTAGAAATCAGATCAATGTTTAGAGGTTTACTCAATATTGTTACTGAGGAGCGGCTGGCCGAGTGGCTAGAATGTCGGATTCTCATTCAGAAGACACGGGTTCGAATCCTCAGTAAGATGTGGATTTTATTTCTTATTTATTTGAATTGATTTTATTTATTTATTATAACAAGAAAACCCTATCCTGCATAGTTCACAGCGACTGCACTAGCCAAGTGGCCTTATTTCCTCAGGCTCACAGTTTTGACAGTCACCCAATGTTACTGTCCATCTGTTTCTGTTAAATGGACTATAATCACGTATGGCATGTAAAACCAAATTATCTTAATTATTTGTGATTAAGTGACCTAATATAACCTAAGAAGAAGTGACCATTTTAGAGGGCCTGCATGCAAGTTGCACCAGTTAAAAATCCCTCAGCAATTGTAATTTAAAAAAAAAATATCTGGTCAAACAGGCTGCTACTCAGTTTAAATTGTTGAATTAAAAAAAAGAAAAAAAAGAAACTGTTCAGGAAAATAATGATTATAGGGTTAAGGTGGCGACGGGTGATTGTGTGATGGTGAAACCGCTCCAGTTTTCACATAGGAGGTTTATAATTTCATCTCGCGCGTGTGATTTCTGTACTACGATGTAAACCAGAAGTTTCTTCTCAAGATTGTCGCCGGTGCTACGGAGTTCGTACATCTGAGCGAATCAATCCCTGATTGCGTGTTGGGTTGCGGTGTTATTTTCTGGAGTCTTCAAAATGGCGGACGAGTATGTGTGCTCTGTACATAAGGTAAACAAACCGGTTCGACTTTTATGGCGCGGTCCACGATGTAAGAGCCAAGGTAGACGGGCCGTTGCCAGACGCCTCAGACGCAAATGCGACCGACTGGGTCTTGGGTACACGCGTATTCTAAATTGTAATTGTACCCGCTCTAAACAACATGACCCCATCATGGACAGCCTGGCATAAAGGAACGATATAGTTGCGCTTCAGGAGACGAGACTAGGCTCCAATAAGACACTCCATATAGCCGGCTTCAAATGTGTTTTACAAAAGGCGACACCTGGGAATGGCGATTCTGATTCGAGACAGTATAGTGGTTTCAAAGCTGGACATGTCCATGTGGGACAGTGACGAGATACAATTACAGTTCTCTCCGGTCTACCATTCGTGTTGGTTAATGTTTATGCCTGTAACGCGAGAGTGGATTCCCATAGATGGCAGTGTTTGAGTGGCATATAATGTCAGGAGAGGAATGTCATTTTCTGTGGCGATTTCAACGCTACGGGCAAATCATGGGGTAACATTTCTTCCAACACACAAGGGAAGGAACTCGATGCGGCACTTGAAACCAGTGACCTTGTGTGTATCAATGGTGGCTGTGTCACCAGGACAGCAAGTCGTCCAGGAGACGAGAACAGTGTTATTGACCAGGCGCTGATGTCTCCGTCATTCACTACAGTGTGTGAATGGGGTGTCCTAGGGCACCAAGGCAATGATCACCACCCTTGCAGCATCTTGGTGGAGAACGGCAGAACAAGGCAGCACAAGTCAACGGTCAAGACTTTTAAGTGTGACAGTTCAGGGCAAGATGTGCTGAATAAAATAAGGCGTGTGTAAAATTGGTATATACACACAACCGCACTCTCGTCTGTGCTGCAGAGTTTATAAATTGTGTTGAGATACTCCTTGTGTGATCTATGGTATGAGCCGGGAACACTTATATTAGTATCAGTAGCCTTCTAACGTGATTGATAACCGAACTAAACTAACTACAACTATGTACACAAAATGTACTTACCTCCCTCCATGATCTTAAATAAGTAAATCAGTGCTCCCTCAGTATTGTTAATGTTCAGACTATAATTTTGGAAAAAGCTGGTGTTTTTAATATTGATGACCAATGATACAGTGCCATAAGGAGGTTCCTGTTTTATGTAGTTCAGTTTGTAGGATTCAGAAGAAAGGATGTATTGATTACTATTCAAGGTCACAGTTGGTTCTGGGTATCCAAAGACGGGGACATAAATCAACACAGTACCGTTTACTTGTTCTTTATAACTCTGACTCAGACTGTCATGGTATCTGAACTGTTGAGCACCTGTAGAAGACATGACGTGTTGTTACAGAATGCTCATTAGAGGCTACAGTTTTATCAATAGCTTAAAACACATGGTTAACTGGTATCTACATAATGGTAAGCTGTCATTGATCTATAACGCCTTCTGTCATTGACTACGTTTTTACTAATATATGATTTCCTACACCTCTCTTATCGTTACATTCATATTTAGTATATATAACTGCACACTGCATTAGTAAGTGAGATAACATTAGTCAATGACAAATCAGCTACCTCATGTTCACATTCATACATATTTAAAATTAGAAATATATACACTGAGATAAATAAATGGTTTTCTGACTTCTGGCATCAGTGATTCAAACTGCAAAAACTCAATATTTGAAGTATTTGCCCTCTATTTTCAGTAGTATTATTTCTTGAGTATTTAGATGAGTGATAACATAACAACATTCATTATATTATAATTAAATTTGTTGGGGAACAAGTGAAATTAAATGAGAAGCATATGAACGGAAAAGCGACTAGAGGAATAAGCAGAGATTAGAAGACACAAAAGACAATATAGACATGGTGACCACCAGGGATAGAACCTACCAAATCTAAAATGACGACAGACCATTGCTGGAGGAATAAATGAAATTTGACTCAAGGCCCAGCAGATACGGATAATCTCTACTTCTTTCTTCTACTTCCGTGAATGCTATTCAGTATTACTTCTTCTTCTTCTTTCGTTCGCCTGAAATAAGCCTATAACTGCAATGTTGTCTCTTGTATGAATCCAACAGTCTTTTTTAGTTCATTCAGCGGTCCATAGAGTTTATCTTCCACTGTTGTCTCTCTAGGCCAGAAGGTTCGCCTGGATATGTTGTAGTTTGGGCAATCCTGGAGTATGTGCTCTGCTGTCTGCAACGCCAAACCACATGTGCACATGGCTGAGTCACTTATATTCAATTTTTTTCTCATAGTTTACTTTAACCTCATGAAAGAAATTGACCATAATCTCCAGCCCCCAAATACCTCAGCTCCTGAATGGAAAGACTCAAATGTGACATAATCTTATCACCTCATCACATCCACTATATATGATTTATCTCAACAAATAATTCAGAGATAAAGGTAAACTTGTCTTCCTGATGATAAATTCCAGCACATGCAACAATTTTGATAAAGTAAAAGAATTACATCTTCGTCTCCAACTAAATTTAAAGAATTGTTAACAATATAATTAATCATAAAAGTAAGAAAAAAATCAAGTTCACAATTCATTTCATGTTTGCTACTG